>VWZO01004368.1:7492-17664 GCA_013396975.1 Bucco capensis
ACCTGCTCCATCAGCTCCATGTCCTTTCTGTGTTGAGGGCTCCAGAACTGGACACAGTATTCCAGATGAGGTCTCACCTCTATCTTAAGGATCAGTTTGTGATGTTTCTTTCCTCTTTAAATATGATTTTTACCATGTATTAATGCACTGTCCAGATCTGTGAGCCCCTGGTTGTGTCTCTTTCCTTTCTTTCTTTTTCTTTTCCCTTTCTTGATGCTGCATTTGGCAGTGTGTCCTGTCCTGAGGACAATACTTACTTGGATCATTTGCATAACGGTTGCAAGCACATCTTTTCCCCGCAGTAGCTCTGTTCTGCTGTAGGAAGGAAGGTGCCAAAGGTAGAACTACTGCAAGATGGTAATGCAGATCAGTTTGTAGCACTGCCAGCTCCCTCTTGAGTAAAGATGCTGGATGTGATTGACTATGTAGGGCTGGAGACAGGAGAGGTTAATAACAAGTGTTCTCTAGAGGAAAAGCATTTGAGTGAGAGGTAACCAACTGCTTCATCGTATTTTTGGCCTATGAAAACTGTGGAGTCTTTACAGATTGAACACTACTTTGGATGCAGCTTCAGAAATGCTTACCTCCACTGGCTGCCAGCCCTGTTGTCCAAAGATGTGTCATTTCCCCTGCAGTGGAACGCTACAATCCCCAGGAGAACCGCTGGCACACGATTGCACCCATGGGGACCAGGAGGAAGCACCTGGGCTGTGCAGTGTACCAAGACATGATCTATGCTGTGGGAGGCAGAGATGATACAACAGAGCTCAGCAGTGCTGAGAGATACAACCCTCGAACCAACCAGTGGTCTCCTGTTGTGGCCATGACATCCCGGCGGAGTGGAGTGAGTTTGGCTTGCTTTGCTTGTCTCTACCATATGGAATCAACTAGCTAGAGTGTCATCTTGTGAGGTTTTCCTCTTGCGTCCTCTGTACTTTCTGTTTTCTTCTGTGAGGGGGAAGGTTTGCAAAATATCAAAGCTTTTTAGCAAGGCTAGAGAATGAAGTGGTAGGCGTGCCTGGAGATGGAGAGAGGGAGTCATTGGAGGGTCCTTTTTAATAATTTTGGTCCCTTGTATGCAGTCAACTACTTAGGCCTGAAACAGAGGAGTCCTTTAGATTTTTTTGCTTGGTGATGTAGCCAGACTTGGTAGGAGATAACTATTAGAGAATGCTATCAAGGTTAGTACCCAAGCCTCTCTGGATGAATTAGGAGGTGAATAGAATCATAGAACAGTTACAGCTGGAAGAGACCTTGAAGATCATCAGTGCAGCCTTTGTCCTAGCCCTATCACCCTGCTAAATGATGCTCCCCAACACAACGTCCAGTTGTCTCTTAAACACCTCCCGGAATGGTGACTCAAGCACCTCCCTGGGCAGCCTGTTCCAATGGCTGACAACCCTTTCAGGAAAGAAATTCCTCCTAATGTCTAGCCTGAACCTCCCCTGGGGCAATTTCCATCCATTTCCCCTTGTCCTATCACTCTCCACCAGGGAGAACAGAGCAGTCCCTGCCTCTCTACAACCTCCCTTCAGGTAGTTAGAGAGAGCAATGAGGTCTCACCTCAGTCTCCTCTTTTCCAGACTAAACAGGCCCAGATCCCTCAGTCTTTCCTCATAAAATATCTACTTTGCCCAGAAGAAATAGCTGGGAAACTAGGCAAGGCTTAGCATTGAAATACAAACTTCCATCAAAGTCTTTCCATTGCCATGAGATGTGTGGGGGAACAGAGTTTCTGGGCTTTCACTTAGTATGTGGCTTCTCTCCTCTGAATCCAGTGAGTGTGGCTAGTGATAGCATGTTCTCAACTGCTAATCTTTGTGTTTTCTGGAGAGATGTGAACTAAAGATTAACATAGTGTTTTAAGTAGTCATCGTGTTTGGGCAGATGAAAGTGTTATGAATATTTACATTGGATACTGGATTATCTAGTAAAGGGTGGATGAATTCTGTCTGTGTGTCAGTATTTCAGAGTCTTATGGACCAGGTAAGAATTACAGTTTAAGCAACTGCTGATTTTGGAGGCAGAGAACACATATTTATTTCCATTCTCAAAGCACATAATATGCTGTCCAACACTGTCCTTTTTGGTTACTGGTTAGGCATTGACTTTTCATGAGCTGCTTCTGTATTTGTTTTCTGCAGAAACTGTTGAACCTGTATCTCTGCAGCCCTTCTGACTTCTTGAACTTGCTCAAAGGCAAAACCAAGGACTGTTTACACTGTCATCTTACTGTCTTTTCTCTGTTAATGCCACAAGATATTTTCACTGGAAGTGATCTTCCTAAACCACAGAACTGCTTGAGATGTCAGTGATTTTTGTGCTTTGGCAGAAAGGCTGGAGGCTAGGGGTGCTTATTGATAGTCCAAGCCCTAGCCTGAGAGGAACAGGCCAGGGGGCTTACATGGAGTTGTAGTTTAAGCAAGTGTTCCAGGCTGTAAGCTGGTAGATACTCTGATGCATGCAGCCACACTTAGTGAAGAATTTCAATCCAGAACATAAGTCTTAGGTTCTCATGTGTCTTACTATCCTTTAAGCAGTTCTAGTGCTTGTAGCTGGTAAAAAAGAGAACCTTCTGCTTTTTCTTTAAGAGCTTCTACTGATATAAATACTTGAACTTTTCATGTCTCATAATTTTTTTTTTAGGCTATTTCATTTGTACTTTTTTCCCTTGACCAAAAATAAACAACCCTTGACAACCACCTGCTTTTCACCAAACATGGTTATGAAATCCTTCTATTAATATTTTCATTTTATTACTTCTCTCCAGGACATCCCAGCTAAATAGCTACTCTCTGTGGTGGTTGTTTTTCAGGTTGGCCTTGCTGTGGTGAATGGACAGTTGATGGCTGTGGGGGGTTTTGATGGCACAACCTACTTGAAAACCATTGAGGTGTTTGATCCAGATGCTAACACATGGAGGTAACTGTTAAGTTTGTGAAGAAATCAAATAGTAATCTCCAGCTGTAGCTGCTGCCACCCAAAGGAGCTGTTTCAAACAGAATTGAAATGGGAGGTATCTTGTAGCCAAGAATTTGTGTGGGAGCCAGCATGTTGTTCACCTTGTGGCCTGTTGGCTTGCAGGAATGTGTAAGAAAGAAAATCACAGTTAGAAAAATACCCCAGTGTGCCATTTACCTGTAGCATCCCCATCTCTGTGACTATGGGGAGTAGTAGGCAGTTAAGAAACATTTTCTTGCAGATTTCTGCTTGAATTCCAACCCTTGACTCCATTTTAAGTAATATGGGAGGGAGTTTTCCATAGTATTTCCCATCTGAGTATCCCAAAAGATTTAACCAGCACTTAATAAATAAAATCTCATCATATTTTTTGCAGGTAGGAAAATGGTGTAGAGGTAGGTTATTATGGTGTTATGTCTCCAGAGAAGGGCCATGAGGATGATCAGAGGCTGGAGCACCTCTCCTATGAGGACAGGCTGAGAGAGTTGGCATTATTCAGTCTGGAGAAGAGAAGGCTCCCAGGAGACCTTCTTGTGGCCTTCCAGGATCTGCAGGGGCTACAAGAGGGTTGGGGAAGGACTTGTTAGGATGTCAGGTAGTGACAGAACTAGGGGGAATGGATACAAGCTTGAGGAGGGGAGATTTAGACTGGATGTTAGGAAGTTGTTCCCCAGGAGGGTGGTGAGCCACTGTGCCAGGTTGCCCAGAGAGGTGGTGGCAGCCCCAGCCCTGGCAGTGTTGCAGGCCAGGCTGGCTGGGGCTGGGAGCAAGCTGCTCTAGTGCTAGGTCCCTGCCCATGGCAGAGGGGTTGGAACTAGATGAGCTTTAAAGTGCTTTCCAACCCTGACAATTCTATGGTTCTATTGAGACACAGAGAAAATACAGGATTTAGCAAGCAGAAGGTCATACCAAGACTTGGTTTGACTTTTAAGGACTGCTTTTGAACATAACAAAAATGGATCACACAGAGATATATTCCTTCTGTTTGTTTTTGGCTGAGTATCTTCTGCTTCCCAATAAAAGTAAGGTTGCCCTCAGCAGAAAGAGCTCACAGTCATGATGTAGAATTCAGCCCACTCATTTTTCTGCTTTCAAGCTGAGGCTCTGATTTCCAGATCCTTTGGAAGGGCTGAAATAGAACTCTTTGATCATATGATGTTCTTCCTCTTTAAATCAGCCAGACGGCAATTAGAAGGATTTCATTTGATTTATAAGCTGAGAGAAGTAATATGAAACTGCTGATCAAAACCAGGTACTGAGCAGAAAGGCTGTTTTTCCTATTTCTTTTCTAGTAATAACTACCCTTGAAAGCAATTGCCTGTGTATTTATTCCCCCATCTAATTAGTATTATATTTTAAGCTCTTATCTGTATTCTTGCTGCTTTAGTAATCTCACAGGGTGGGTTACAGCAAGAATTTAATGTCCTTATTCCTTCTAGCCCAGTAATACTAGATTAACCCTTTCCTGCTGAGATAAGCTGTCATAAGTAGTAATGGAGGAATTTCCCTTTGTTTGTTGTGCCTCTTAGAAGTGCTGAGAGAACCAGTTGAGTAGAGAGTAATACTTACTTTGTATTCCTTAGCTGAATGATGTAAGCTGCTTCAAGTGACAGTAAAAATAAGATGATGTCTGTCTGGGCTAATGTTCAGAGAAGTTCAGGAGGTTGTTCAAAGTATTAGCTTGTGGGATTTCTCTCCCACTGCATTCAGGATAACTGATTAACATGTGTGATCTTCTTTTTGGTTTGTTTGCTGAACTTCTTGCTCTGTGAAGGATACTTCTTGTGTGGCCTGACCGAGAAATGTTTCCAATGCGGTTTAGGTTTAGCAAACTGCATTGGTAGGAGTTGTTTGCAGAACTTGCTTCTCCTGTGTCTGCCAGCAGCCTTCAGTGGCACAGAGGGGAATATGCAGCTTAAGTGAGTAGGATGCTGGAGTGTATAGGGATTAGATTTCCATATGAAATGCGGGCACCATTTCAGTAACATGTTTTGGAGAAACAGATGGTGCTTGGGATGTGTTAGATCTTGGTTGGATCAGCTGAATTCAGGGTATTAGAAATAGAAATTAGTTGAATTATCAGTAGCAAACCTATACTTGCTCCTGTATTAGCCAAAATGTAGCCCAAGGTCAGCTACAGCTGGCAGAGTTCTTTTCTATCTTGCATATTACCAGACAGGGAGAAAGCAAGTGATTCCTGGAGTAACAGAAAACTAGTGTCAAAACAAGAAGCAGTTTCTGTTTTGAGAGAGAAAAGCATGAGCAGATACAGTTGTTTACCTTGGAAGTATGTAAGATGACTGCTACCCAACTACTCACTTGTCATGGTTCTGCTTTAACCAGAGGTTAACAATGGAGTCATTGTGCTCACAAGGGCTGGTTCAGTCTGCCATGGTAGCTGCAAGAAGGAGCAGAAGCAGTGTGACCAATGAAACCTTGTCTTTGCAGGTTGTATGGTGGGATGAACTATCGGCGGCTGGGAGGAGGAGTAGGTGTTATCAAAATGACACACTGTGAATCCCATATATGGTAAGCATCAAGAGGGGAGGGAGACCCCCTTGGTTCTCATTCCTAGAAAACCTGAAGAGACTTGTTGACACTGGACCTCTTTGCAGCTCTGGTATGGATGGTCTAGATCCAATGTAACTGTTTGCCGGGGACTCTTTCTATGGAACTATAAAAATGACTTCTGTGAGAGTGTGCCCAGTGGGAGACAACGTTGTCTGACTCCAGGGAACCACTGGACAAAAGTAGAAGTGTTGCTTATGTCCATATATTTTCTAAATAGTCTACATTTTTGAATAAAGCAAACTGTAAAAGTTATTGCAGTGTAAACAATACTTACATAGAGACTACACACTATCCTGGGAGTCTGGCAAGGAGGGAAGGTTTCCTGCTTCCCCTCCTGCTATGTGAGCAGTGGATGTGGCAGCTTGTGCGGTGGGTGAAAGAGGAAAGTGATCCAGAAAACATTGCTTTGGCCTTATTTACAGAGAGCTTCAAAAACAAAGTACTTGACCTGCAAGATGCCACCTTTGCGCAGAAGCTTTTCTGTGCACAGAGTATATTTATTTTTTCAGTTGATTTGTATCATGTATTTTCTTTTGTATCGCTTACAGCGATAATTCCAGCTTTTTATATACATATGTGTGCATATATATATGTATTTTATATATATATATGTGTGTGTATGATAAGTTTTGATAAGCTGGTGGTTAGGGCAGGGCTTTGTCTTGCCAGCTGTTGTGGTTCCAACCCTTGTGGTATGTTTTACAGTCTTTTAGAGTAAAGGAAAGCTCTGAGGATGGGGTGCCCTTGAGTATCTTTTCAGTCTTGCTGGAAGCAAGTAGAACTGGAATTCTAATCTGTCATCAGCTGAATTAGCGAAGTGCCCAAAAAGGGTGAGAGTGAAAAGGATTTCAAATGATGCCTTTTTACTGTACAGTGTATATGGTACAAAAGGTCAGCTTTTATCTCTCCCCTTTGCTGTAGAAACAACTAGTTGCTTACTTATAAACCCCTTCTCCTCACGTTGCCTGCTAGGTATCAGTTCTTGTCTGAAGCTGGGGTGGCAGGTCCCATCTGTTAATTCTGACTAGCCTAGATCAACACTCACTTCTCAGGTTCCTGCTAGAACAGCACATCTGCAGTCAGCTTCTGCTGAAAAAAGCTTACAGCAGCATCCAGCATCATCTTAGCTGCTTTCCTGCCTCTTATCTGTGTCTTTAGAACTCCTGTTGCAAAGCAGTGACCATGATGAGATGGTACCCTTCCTTGGAATGATTTTGATGCACTTTGCCTGTGTTTGTTTAGAGCAGGGAAAGGTATGAGGCTCATTAAAGAGTTGAGGGGAGAGACTGTTTGCTGGCACTGTAACTGTCATGTTTCAGTGACTGCAAAGGCACCCAGGGGTGTTGGGGGAGAGGAAGGAGGAATTCTAGACTCAAAGGTTCCAATACATTTGTACTGTAACTTCTGTCTGGTATGAAAGAATGGACCTTACTAAATCAGATTTTTAAAAGATTGAGGACTGTAAATTCTTGAGATGAAAAAGGCTTTGACATTTTAAGTTCTTTAACTTCATAGTTTGATTTATGTAACTCAGATTTTAATGTGCTTGAATATAGTAAAAATTACATTATAGTAATAAATGGGTCATTAAAACTTTTTCAAAAGCCCCTTTTTCCCCCTCAAGGTTGGTATTCTTGTGTTTACATATGAAGATCATTTGCACCTTTACAAGGAAAACAAGTATTCTGTAAACAAATGTTTACATGTATCATTTATGCTTTTTTCTAGCATGAGTAACTTGTATAAATAGTGCTATCTTAATAAATTTCTTTTATGCTGTTCTTTGTTTGTTCCTTTGGGTGAAAGCAGTGGCCTGTGATTTTGTATAGTTTCTCTGGACAGAGATGCTGGGGTGCTGTCTGTTGAGGGACCAGTCCAAGTAAAACTAGCTGAAAACTGCTGTTCAGTGTTACCCTCAATTGCTTAGAAACACATCATTCAGAAAGAGCTTTTTCTGGAAGAAAGCATCAGCACTACCAGGTTAAATCTAGCTCTACTCACTTAACTGTGAGGGCTATACCCCAATTTGCAGAGAAGCATGTAAAAAAGAGAAGAAAGTAGCTTTTTATTGAAGCCTTAAGGCTAGGCTGTAGTAAATACCACATAGACCTAGCAAAGCACCACTCTTGAAAGCTGTAATTTATGTACATGCTCTGCTGGAGTTTCACATGCTGTTAGTCTGTGTTAGATTTACAACTAAGCCATGGCTGTAAGAGTCCTGCTTTCAAATCAAAGTGACAGTTATATCTGATCTCCTACTCCTCCTATAGCTGGTGTTCCTCTGAATTGAGATAGCAAACTTTGTCTGAGATGCTTCATAAAAGGAAACTAAAGCACCAGAAGTGATAGGTTAAGTAGATGCTGAGCTGTCAAGGCCTTCAGAAGATAGGTTAGCTGCTTCTACCAGAGCAAGAGTTATCTCTTTATAGTTTTTACACTCCAAAATAATCTCTTCAACTAGTAAACAAAAACTAAAACCAAGTGCATGTTTCTTTAGCTTATTTTGGAAATATATTATTAAAAGCAGATTAAGAACAAGGTATATAGTTGTCATGTTAAGCAGGTAACATATATGTGTGGCTGGTGCATCTCAGTAGTGCCAGGGAGAAGAATGTCAAATAAATCCTAAAATTATGTGGCTGGGCAAAGAAAGGAAACTCCATCCCTCCTTAGGGTAAAAGTCATAGCATAAACTCAACCAGACCTTAAGAGATGCTGCACAGGTGCAGAGATATTACAAATGAATTGTAGAGGAAACTAGACTTTAAATTTTACTGCTCAGAATTATTTAGTAAGTGGAAATAAGTATCATACAAGTACATTTTTAATCAAGCATAGGTGGTCTTTACTGTGCTTGAGCCCAATTTATTGGCAAAAGGTGGCAAATATTTTTCTTTCAGTACTTTAATACAAATCTGTAACACTTGGCATGCACTTAACTCTACTTCCTTTCTGCTCCTTTAAGCTATAGCCAGGCACTGTGCACTAGCTTCTGAGCTCCTACCTACTACAGAAGGGAGAGATCTAGTATAAAATCTTAGCACCTGTAGCTCCAGCTCTGAGAGCTGTGGCCTACAGGATTACATCCAAGACAACAAACATCAGGCAAAGCATAGCAAATATATAGGTTCTACACAAAACTCAATTTCCTATGTATTATCTCGGCTGATAGAACCAACAGGCTGTACACACAAGGCAGTTGTCAGTCTGCTGCTTACCTTAGCCCAGCTAGGATGTAGCTGAAAGCTTTATGACTGTTACCAACTGGCCTTGGCAAGCTAGTTTAGTTAAGGCCAAGGCCTATATACCTTAGGCTGTCTAGTTAAGTGAAAACCAACTTTCTGTTTGAAACAACAGAAATAACCTGTCAGTAAGTTGCATCCAGGAATTGACCAAGTTTATCTCCTATCCTTTGGTTGATCCTTGCACAATTGAACAGAGTAACTATGATAAAACAAAGTTGCTTAAGAAGCTATTAGAAGTTTGTACTGCAGCCCTGCTTTAGGGCAAAATGTCTGCTTGTCTGTACTGTGCACATGATGCTGAATTACAGCTAGCTGAGTGCAGGAGTTAGAGCCCAACTGTGGCCAGCCAGCATGAGAGGAAAGAAGATACTGCAGGAGTGAGTTTCCAGCTGGTTTCTTGGCACATATCTTCCAATGGTAAGCCCTTTTAGTGTGAAGATTTGCTGGAATGGCTCACTGTATCTGAGAGATTGCTAGTTCTGTCAGTAGCATCAGCACTCCAGTTAGGTGTTGACTTTGTAGAAACTGCAAGAAAGAAAAGAAAAAAAAGGCATGTCAAAACAAAAATTGCAGTTGCCAGATTTCCATGCACTTAAAAGGCTGGAAACCAACTACCAGATGTTCCATGTGATTAGTCAGGTTCTCTGTTGTTTGCAAGGGACTTTTGTTACTATTTTGACCCTGAGGATGGAGTAAACATGTAGCTGCATGCTGCTCCTTTCAGAGCCTTCTGAGTCCCTGCTCCTGTTCTGGGTGAGGCCCAGTATTTAAGAAATGCCCTGCTTCTACTCCAGCTTTTTGGAAGGTTAGCCTCCCAGCACTCCCAATTCCTTCAGCTCCCTCCCTTTCTGTGGGAAGGCCAGGAAGGAGACCATGCCAGTTTCCTTGAATATCCTTATTTTCCCATACTGCCATAACTGAGTTTACAAAACACACATTCCAGAAGAGAACTCTTCTCCCTGAAAGCCTATTTAGTTGAGTATCTCTTGTGTTTACTTGTAACATAGAAAGTAGTTTCAGCCCCTTTTCAACTACTACAGATAAAAGCAAGCAACACAACACTAACATTGAGTGGTTTGTAGTTATCATACTGAAGGCTGAAATTAAGAGATGCTTCCCAGTAAGGCTTATTTTCTTTCACGTGCTGAACTGATGCTGCAGAAAAGAGATGCCTGAGTGGGGCCCCAGTGGCAGCCTCTAACATTCCCTCTGTACACAGAGCAATGAACTCAGCACAACATAGACAGAACTAAATTTAAGCAATTGCATTTACACTGACTGATCTTTCTCTTATAACTGTATATTGTATTGTATTAAGAAACCAGGCAGGATTAATCCTCTGTGGCTTTAAAGGATGTTATAGATAACCTCTATTGGCAGCACCTCTAGGGAAAG
>VWZO01004368.1:27801-44898 GCA_013396975.1 Bucco capensis
TCTGTGAAGTTTTAGATACTTGCTCAAAAAACCTAAGGATCCCTATTCAAAAGACAAAGCTCTGGACAGGGCTCTGGGCAACCTGATCTAGTTGGGGATGTGCCTGCCCACTGCAGGGGGGTTGGACTAGATGAGCTCCAGAGGTCCCTTCCAACCCAGACCATTCTATGATTCTATGATTCTTTGAATACTGAGGACTTTCCAGCTAATCAGGCCATTTGCCCCCCAGTAATAATGCTACCTAGTAAGAGGAAGTGTATACTGTTTGAAGGTTGAAATCTTCACTATTATTTTATAAGTAGAAACCCAGTCTGAGGCACAGTATGCCTGAAGGGTAGAAAATCTAGTGGGTGATAAAAGCCTGTCCAAGAGGAACCTATGGAACTAATTGAGGTGGGGCTGGGCAGCTGAACAGGACTGAGAAAAGTGAGGCATGATCTCTGTGGGCATGAGTACAAAGCTTTTAATTGGGCTTGTTCCTCCAAATAAAATCCAAGGAGAGGGAGATAATTGTTCATGCAGTTAACTGCAGGCCAGGTCTTGATCATGAGTGAATTTCACCTGGCCCTTGGTAGAGTCCAGGTTTGGAGTGGAAGATGGGAAAGGGGTTGTGTGCTCCCCTGTTGGGACACAGCTCACCTGGTGGTCTCCACATGCCTCTGGAGGGATGTTTGGAGATGGATATGCTGCTGCTAACAGTTGCTTCCACTCCAAATCTCATGCTTTTGAGGTGATGGGAACAACCAGGGCTATATGATCATCTGCTGCAAAGGGAACAGACCTCCTTTCATGATCAATTCTATAGCCACAATTTTGTTTAGGGTACCATAAGCTGTTCTCTAAGCAAAAGTACTGTTGCAGGTACTTCCAAGTTGCTCGCTGCTACCGAGATGAAGGTTCACGGCCTGATAGGCAGCCTGAATTCACTCAGGTAACCAGCTCACACTGCCTTTTACCCTCTGCCTCACTACAAACAGCTTGTGGCTCTTTGCCCTTCTGGAAGCCTGGTTTCTGCTAGCTCTTGTGCTGCTTGGGGAGGACATGGTTTGCTGTGTGTTTCACAGACACGGCCCTTTGAGATTAGTATAGGATATGCACAGTCCCAGGTGCAGTAGATATGGGAATTGTTGCAGCAGTGATTGTGCTTGATGATGTAATTTCCTCCTGTCCTGCTCGGTCAGGCATCCCATTCATCAGCCTTGAGATCCAGGCAGAGTTAGCCTGGTTCATTCAAGGTTTTTCCCTCTGTCCTTGTCATCATTACCTCATTCAGTTCTCTGAGGAGATTGTTGCCTGAGTCATCAGGCTGTAGGGAGATCATGAGCACGTTCTCAGTCTAATACAGTTATGCTATGATTTCGTGTAGTATATTGTTTCTTGTTACTCTGGCTTTATTATAGTCAAGAGCTTCTGAGTTCACTCAGGGTTCAGTCTTGTTCACCATCTTCATCAGTGACCTGGCTGAAGGGACAGTGTGTACCCTCAGCAAGTTTCCTGATGATACAAAACTAGGAGGAGTGGCTGACACACTGTCAGGCTGTGCTGTCATTCAGTGAGACCTGGGGGAGAGAGACATAATGAAGTTCAACAAGGGCAAGTGTAGAGACCTGCACCTGGGGAGGAATAACCTCAAGCACCAGTACAGGTTAGGGATTGACCTGCTGGAAAGCAACTCTGTGGAGAAGGACCTGGAAGCTCTGGTGGGCAACAAGCGAACCATGAGCCAGCAATGTATTCTTGTGGCCGAGGTGACCAGTGGTATCCTGGGGTGCATTAAGAAGAGTGTAACCAACAAGTTGAGGGAGGTTCTCCTCCCCCTCTACTCTGCCCTAGTGAGGCCACATCTGGAGTATTGTGTCCAGTTCTGGGCTCCCCAGTTCAAGAGAGACAAGGAACTACTGGAGAGAGTCCAGCAGAGGCTATGAAGATGAGGGGACTGGAACATGTCTCTTGAGGAGGAGAGGCTGAGAGCCCTGGGGCTCTTTAGCCTGGAGAAGAGCAGAGTCAGAGGGGATCTATCTTACCAATTCTTATCAATATCTAAAGGGTGGGTGTGAAGAGGATGGGGTCAGACTCTTCTTAGTGATAGGACAAAGGTCATTGAGCACAAACTGGAACCCAGGAGATTCCATCTGAACGTGAGGAAAAAAACCCTTCTTTGCTGTGAGAGTGCCAGAGCACTGGCCCAGGCTGCCCAGGGAGGTTGTGGAGTCTCCTGTGGAGAGATTCCAAACCTGTCTGGACACAATCCTGGCCAAGCTACTCTGAGGGACCCTGCTTTAGCAGGGGAGTTGTACTCCAGAGGCCCTTTCCAACTCCAAAGCAGTCTGTGATTCTGCAAGTAGTGCAAGAGGAAAACCAAAAGCTGTAGCTAATGTGGGATCCCACCCCTCTTGTTTTCTCTTTTAAGATAGATATAGAGATGTCATTTGTTGATCAAGCTGGGATCCAGAGACTGATAGAAGGCCTGTTGCAATATTCCTGGCCTGAGGAAAGAGGCTCCATTACGACTCCTTTCCCTTCCATGACATATGAGGAGGCAGTGGCTGATTATGGCACTGACAAACCAGACACTCGTTTTGGGATGAAGGTGAGAGTTTGCCTGCTGCAAAACTTGCAGCTTTTCCTTTCTGTTAGTGTTTTAATAATCTTTGTTTGGATCATGTATATGTGATTGACTAGGATTCTTAATGCTGTAACTTACCCAAAGTGTCTGTCCCATTGTTGCTGCTTTTACAGGTCACCATCTTTTGGAGAAGAAAGAGTTCATTAGTTGACTGTGGAAAATGTTTCTTTCAAGATGCCCTTTGCATTTCATTTTATGAACCATTCCTTTTCTCTAAGCAAAGAAAGGATGTCCCAGGGAATGGTGTGGAAGGTGTTAAGATACAGATGGAGGATTTTTTTCTTCATGTTCCTACCACAGCTGCTTTTTCCTGTGCTCTCTCCTTTCTCAGATAGTGGATATCAGTGATTTGTTACGAGGATCAAGCATTCAGTTTGTGAAGAAGGTGCTCAATTACCCACGTGGCTCTGTCAAAGCCATTTGTATCCCTCAGGGAGCAGTAAGTGATGCTTTTTACATACTGCTTATGGTTTATGGGAAAGAAATAAAATGCCAATTTGAATTCCTTTGGTAGTATGGAAATGTTCTTTGCTATGACAGAGGGAGTGGTGTCCTTCAGGGAGTGTGGGATTGGTTGGAATTGCTGTCAGGTTGGACTGAGTGGTGTTAGAATGGAGATGATCAGGTGACAGCAAGGATATATTATCCTTAGGAAGTGGAGGCAGAGAACAGAGCTGCAAGATCCCTTTAGAATAGGGAAGCATCTTG
Organism: Bucco capensis; assembly: GCA_013396975.1. Classification (NCBI taxonomy): domain Eukaryota; kingdom Metazoa; phylum Chordata; class Aves; order Piciformes; family Bucconidae; genus Bucco; species Bucco capensis. Next base: position 31,136 of record VWZO01004368.1, read on the forward strand.
GGGCTTCAGCTTTCTTTTCTGAAGGATGGCTTCTGATGTGCCTCTCAAGTAATAAATTGTGCCCTGTGGCAAGATATTAACATAGAGTCAGCTCTGTTCTGGGCTAGTGAGAAAGGTCAGGTGGTTACATGCCTCTCTCATGTTTGCTTTTGTGGGCACAGCTCATGTCTTGTCATGAAAATGGCACTGACTAAGTCCAAGGCTGACAAGATGGTGTGGCACAGAAGCACATTTAATGCTGGCTGTGGGCACCTTTGCAGCTTGGACAGTAAATACTGAGTTTTATTTAGGAAATAGGACTTTCTGACCATGGTTTCTCTTGGGATTCCTTTAGTTTTTGGCATAGAATGCAAGTTACTGGCTTCCCATGAGAGGGCACTACAGTGTGCATTTGAGCCAAACAGAAATGGAATCTTAAGCTTTTGTGAACATCAGAGTAGCTGAAAAAAAATCAAGGTCTTGATGCAGGTCCTCACATCTACTACATTTGGTTGCATATGAGAGTCAGCCCAGTTGTTTTCCCTCTGTTATTCCTCCAGACTGAGCTGTGTCTTCCCTGTCAACAGTTATAACCTTGTTCCTACATGTTGGAGGCAGTTAGTTGGCATAATCTGACTCTGCTGACCAGCTACATCTGACTTGTGAGCAGGGAGAAAAACTACAGTCAAATGTGCAGCCTAAAGGGGCCTTTTCCTGAAAAGAGCCCTTGGGAAGGATCCCAACTGCAACCAGTGCTGTGAGCCCTGTTCTGCTCCACAGCCCTTGTACTAGAAACAAAAGAACTTGAAGTTTGGAAACAGCTCAGCCAGTAGATATGAATCCTAGTCAAGCTTTCCATAGATTTTGCTTGTGTTTAATGTGTCTTCTCTCACTCTTCCCCAGAGATACCTTACAAACAAAGACTTGGAGTCCTTAAAGGAGTCTGCAAAATCCCAGTTTAACCAGGTGAGACAAATGCTGCTGAGGCACTGGAAATGGTGAATGACCAAGTTTGTATAAAGGCACTTGCATGCAGAAGAAGGTAGAAGAGCAGTTTTTTGGAGCTGAATAGTGTCTGGTGCTTCAAGACAAGAGAGGGCAGCACTATGCTGAACATACTCTTACCTTTCTTTAGGAAATTGTGGACATGATTTGCAAGCCTGATGGAAGCTTGAAGTCTCTGCTTACAAAGTTTCTTGGTGAGAAGCAGCAGTCAGATCTTATCCAAGCCCTGAATGTGCAGGTGGATGATGTGGTACTGCTGGCAGCTGGTGAACACAAGCAAGTGGTAGGAAGCATTTCTTGGGTGGCTGTGTGAGCTGAATGTTGCTGGTGGTGGCTTTGGTATTATCTGACCTTGGTCTAATTCTTCTTATTACTGAAATAGGTCATCATCTAATTGTATGCTTCTCTGGAGCTGAAGCTATAGCAACAGCAAAATGTACCTCTGAAAGGTACCTGTTGCATTTATTTCCCCCAGTCAAATTCTGGGGAGCAGTCATAACTGAAATGAAGGCTAGATGATAAAAAAAAGAACAAATCAGTGCCTCCTTTTCTCTCAACTTAATTTTTGAAGCACCAAACAGATTGGAAAACAGTGTCAACTAGTTAATTTTGTGTCCCATAAGCAGATGAGTGAGATACAGCTGATTATTAGCAGCACTGATGGGAGATTCTATCCCTATCTTCCTTTCTGTTCTTGGAAACTGGACATTGTCTTCCAAGCATTAATTTATGACAAGGTGTCATGCTTTTTCTGGTAGCTAAGATTTTGTCATATTCTCTTTCTGTGCCTTCATTTCTGCCTTGCAAAGCACAGATCTTGCCTCTGCTTTACATTTCTGTAAAGCTTCAGGTTAACCTGGGAAAGTTCTGCGAAGATTTAACACTTGGAGGGAAGTGGACTTTCCAGGTTTTTTTGTCAGATCCTGGAGCTGCTGCTGCCTCAGCAGGGAGGTGATAATCTTTCAAGATTATGAAGGCAAAAATGTTTAAGGCAACAATGCATTCCAACAGATGCTGCCTGTGATACTGCCTTTATGAAACACTTTTCCTCTGGTTGGTGTTTGAATGACTTCCTTGATAGTCAAGTTGTGCCATTGGGTTCTCTCCCTTGTCTCTTGCAGTGCTCAGCATTAGGAATGCTGCGGTTGGAGAGTGCTGACCTCCTGGAGACAGCTGGGCTGGCACTCCGTAACCCTGCAGCTTTTCACTTTCTGTGGGTGGTGGATTTCCCCCTTTTCCTGCCAAGGGAAGAGAATCCCACTGAACTGGAATCTGCTCATCACCCCTTCACTGCCCCTCATCCTTCAGATACCAGCCTCCTCTATTCCGACCCCACAAAGGTAACTTAGAATCATAGAATCATAGAACAGTTCCAGCTGGAAGAGACCTTGGAGATCATCAGTGCAGCCTTTGTCCTAGCCCTAGCAACCTGCTAAATGATGCTCCCCAACGCAACATCTACCTGTCTCTTAAACACCTCCAGGGATGGGGACTCAACCACCTCCCTGGGCAGCCTGTTCCAATGGCTGACAACCCTTGCAGCAAACAAATTCCTCCTAATGTCTAGCCTGAACCTCCCCTGGCGCAATTTCCATCCATTTCCCCTCGTCCTATCACTCTCCACTAGGGAGAACAAACCAGTCCCTGCCTCTCTACAACCTCCCTTCAGGTAGTTCTAGAGAGCCAGGAGGTCTCCCCTCAACCTTCTCTTTTCCAGGCTAAAGAGACCCAGATCCCTCAGTCTTTCCTCATCAGGCTTATGCTCTAAGCCCTTTAGCAGCTTGGGAGCCTCTGTCCCCTCTNCTCCATTGATCACAACTCTTTGGACTCAGCCATCTATCCAGTTTTTAACCCAACAAAGCTATGCCCATTCAAGCCAAGAGCACGTAATTTCTTTAGGAGAATGCTGTGGGCAACTGTGTCAAGTGCTTAACTTCATACCTGCCATGCTGCCTCTTGGCTCTTTTACAACTATGTGTCATGGAAAACCAGGCAAGTAGCAGCTGGGTTTAGTGTAAAAAGAGATCTTGTTTCATGGAACTGACTGCATGTCAAAGGTTAGGGCTGGGTCAACCACCAACCCAGGGACAGATATTCTCTGTTATCCCCCTTTCCCCCCAACTCCAAGGAGGAAAAGGCAAAATTAACAGAGAGAGAGACACTTGGGAATTAGAAATGAAATTTAAACTACTTTAATGAAGATAACAACAAGAGAATGAAGAGTACATACACAAACACACGCACACAAAACCAGTGCCAGAACCAAGCTCCCTTTGATGCTAATAACTACATCAGCACTGATGCTGTAGCAGGAGGACTTCAGCAGCAGCTGGGACTCAGGCTCAGGAGGCTGGATCTTGGAACTCAGGAACTCTTGGATTGAGATGGAAGGCAGAACAGGGAGAGTCCTGTAGGAACAGAGCTAGGCTGCTGATCTTCACAGAGCTCAGGTGCTCAACCTTCTGGCCACGTAGAGACCCAGACCTCTCCTTATATATACTAGTTGTTAGCTACTAATTAGCTAAATTAAGCACCTGTTTGCTTAGTCTTAGGCCTCATGCAAGACACCCCAAGGCCCATGCTCGATGTCAAAGCCTCAGGGACTGAATATGACCTATATGGCATGGAATACCTTATTGTGACTCAAACCATTGAGAGAGCAGTGTTGTAGTGTTGTCATGGCTCATTCCCAGAGCTTTGGTCTGTGTGGAGGTGGTTGTTAGATGCAGCTGTGCCCCAGCCTTGCTAAGGTGCTTGTTCACTTCTTTCTGCAGGTGCGTAGCCAGCACTATGACCTTGTTCTGAATGGCAATGAAGTTGGAGGTGGCTCCATCAGAATTCATAGTGCAGAACAACAGCGTTTTGTGCTGGAGAAAGTGCTGAAGGTAATGCCTACAGATGTGTTTTAATATTCTCTTGGAGATTAAAAGGACTAATTAATTTCAATATCCATTTCAAATTCTAGAAGAACTACTGGTGTGCTTTTCAGATAAAGAAACCTAACTCCTAGCCATAAGTGATGGATGGCTTAATCATGCCTTCATCTGATGTTGCTAGTAGGAAGAGCATTGCTCGTCCAATGACACTTCTCCTGTTATTTTGCAGGAGGATTCTGAGGTGCTTTCCCATCTGCTTGAGGCTCTGGAGTTTGGAGCTCCACCTCATGGAGGAATTGCATTAGGTAAGTGCTCTGTAGCTCTCCAGATGCAGATGTCTTGTGACTTTGTTTTGGTGTGTTAGATGCCAGGGACATACTTTGTCTGCTCCTGACAAAGATGGCTGTTGTGGTGGTGGTGTTTGGCACACCAATATGTGTGGGCTTACACAGTGCTGCCATCTCTGTAGCTGCTTTGTAGAAGGAAACTGAGGTCTTGTCCTCAAGTGCAGAATGTTTTGGTGTTCCTCCCCAGAGTCAATGTGATTTAGTTCTTATGCAAGGACCAAATCATTTATTGGTGGGTTTAAGGATGACCCTTATCAGCTGTTCTACAAACACTGTATTCATTAAGCTAAGGTCATCTTTATTGTTGTTTTTGTGCAGCCAGGGCAGGTTCCCTGTACTGTGTGCCTAGAGGCTGGGGACAGCATGGTACTTTGTGTTTCATGCCCTGGGTCACTGCCACAGCCTTGCCCTCCACTTCAGTCTCACTTCCCTCCTTCTTTATGTTTTGCTCACTAATTTAGATAACATCAGAGGGTTTTTTTCCCTAGAACCCTGCAATGTTGTGGTTTTAGAAAAGGAGGTAAAAAAAAACCCAAACCAACCAACCCACCATAAAAATCCCAACCTCCCACCAAAACAAACAAAAAACCTCCCTACAGAACCAAAGGCATTGTAACCTGTTGTGGTTTCCCTCTTCCAGTGACTCAGAGGCTCTTGTTCTTTTTGAATTCCTCCTCATTGTTGTAATTCTTCTGAAGGTGGTTGATGGAGAGCTTTGAGCAGTGAAGCAGAGCCCTGACAGTGTTCCTGCCCTGGTTTTGTCATGCTGTCTTTGCAAAGGCACTGTCTCTGTCTTGCAGTCCTTGATGTGTTGCAGAACTTTCTGTAACATTGAAAAGCTTTATTTTCCTAGGCATTTCCATTCTTGAGGCAAGTTTGTTTCTCTCCTGTTGGCTGAGATGAATTTCTTTCCCCTCTACTTGCTTCAAGCTCAGTAATATTTATCAACCCCATCTTTCTGATGGTCTGAATCTGAGGAGGTAGCATAGAGCCATAATTCAAGTGGTTCACCAATCTGTTTTCTGCTTCTAGGACTTGACAGGCTGATCTCTCTCATTGTTGATGCTCCAAGTATTCGAGATGTCATTGCTTTTCCTAAATCCTTCAAGGGACGAGACCTGATGGCCAATGCTCCAGACTATGTCACTCCAGAAGAACTGGAGCAATATCACATCCAGGTTTCCTGGCCTCTTGCAGAAAAAGAGGCAAAGAAAAGCTGACTTAAAGACAGTGATGGAAGCTGATCTGTTTAACCAGAGGTGGTTACAGCTTTTAAATCCTAGAATTAGATTCAAAAGCCATTGACTGCTATGGGAGGGTGGGGGGCAGTACAACCCCCCTGGAGTCTGGCAGTTTCAGGATTGAATGGGAAATAAATACCAGGGCTCCCTGCTGGGACTTCACCTTTGGGTTGGGAAGGAGAAGTAGAAAAGCAAAAGAAAAGAACATAGTTTTAGCATAGGATATTGAATCTGTTGGCTTTGGGGTGCCTTATCTGAGGTAAGATGGGATCTTGTTTGTTTTTTTTTTTCCACTCTTCACTTTTTATATATCCGTTGTAAAGCATTTCTCTTCCAACCTGGAGGAGAGTGTGTCAGCTTCCCTATCAGGGTGGTTTGTGTTCCTGATGATCATTGGAGCTATTAGCTGAGGACTGTTAAAATAAAGCAGTGCTGTGCTGGCCCAAGAACTCTGGGCAGTTCACAGTAAAACTTCAGTGCAGCTAGCAGCTTGTCTCCAGATCATCCAGAACTTGCTGTGGTGAGTACACACTCAGTTGTGTTCTCCCTTCAAAGAGGGTGAGAAGCATCCATAACATTTGTAACAGTTGGCCTCATGATACTTGTCAAAGAGGTAATGATCTCTCTTTGGGGCCTGTGGTCCTGGTGCTTTTAGCACACTAATTAATTATTGTGTGTATGTTTGTAAATAAAGTTTATCTGGCAATGTGGTTTTGACTTTGGGCTTTCTTTACAAGAGCAAGGTGCCTGTTCTTTGTGACTCTTGATCCCTCCAGGAGATAAATATGTGACAGCATGGCAGGGTTGCCAATCTTCTGAGGATTCTGCCTGGTCCTGTGAACCTGCTTACTTCTTCACAAGTAACTGTTCATCCTGGTCCCACACTGGAACAGCTGCAGTGCAGGAGCAGCTCTCAGTACTGAGAGCATGGGCTCTAGCATCATCCTGCCAGACCAAGCCATTGGAGAGGTGATTGTGCCACTTTGCTCTGCTGACACCTCCTCTNTATATTATGTATAGCAAGTCCTCTGCAGATGTACTCCAGTAGGTTGTCTTAACTCTGTTCCAGTCAGAGAAAACAAAGAATTGGTAAGAGGAAGGTGAATAAAGTGAGGACAAGAAGGAAGACACTACCTCAGTGTAACAGCCTGGAGCACCTTTCCTATGAGGACAGGCTGAGAGAGTTGGTATTATTCAGTCTGGAGAAGAGAAGGCTCCCAGGAGACCTTGTGGCCTTCCAGGATCTGCAGGCGCTGGGGAAGGATTGTTCAGGGTATCAGGCAGTGACAGGACTAGGGGGAATGGATACAAACTAGAGGAGAGGAGATTTAGGTTGGCTGTTAGGCAGAAGTTGTTCCCCAGGAGGGTGCTGAGCCACTGTGCCAGGTTGCCCAGAGAGGTGGTGGCAGCCCCAGCCCTGGCAGTGTTGCAGGCCAGGCTGGCTGGGGCTGGGAGCAAGCTGCTCCAGTGCCAGGTGTCCCTGCCCATGGCAGGGGAGTTAGCACTAGGTGAGCTTTAAGGTCCCTTCCAACCCTCACAATTCTATTATTCTGTGAATAAGCTAGGAAGATATTGCACCAGAAACAGGAGAGCTGCTGTGTACCAGCTGGGGAGGACAGCAGGAGGCATCTGTCAGAGGAGCTTCATGAGGACAGAGAACACTGCAATTCCTGTCTGAGCTGGTGCTGAACTCCAGCCTTCTGCAGGGCCCAATAGGTTCTGGGCTGCTGCAAGGGTTACTGGCTCAGTCTCCATATTATGGGATGGCATTGCATGGTTGTGTGCACATTGAATTGATTAAAATACTGGACTGCCCTGTTGATGAACAGTAAGGGAGATGACTCTTCTCCTTAAGGTTGGTTGGGTTTCTTTTGATACTGTATACAGGCTGAAAGTACCAGCCATAGACAAGCAACAGTAGAGCTGGCTTGCTGCTGCTTTGCAGATGATAAGATGATGGAGTTCTGTGTGGGGGGAAAAAAACAATGAAATCCTTTCTTACCTTGTCTTGATTGTTATCATCAGTCTTGGAGGATGGTTAAATGCTCTTTTAAATAAGAAAACCAACACAATCCTGGATTTGTATGCACATTCATTCTAGCCAAACACTGTGAACTCCTTATTTTTATCTTGTATGAACTATTCATTCTTACTTTGAAATGAATTCACTTTTGTTTTAATGCTTTTTCTTAACCTGAGTAGAAGCTGTCAGTGATGGAGTGAGGATCAGTTTTCAGAGGGAAGCTGAACTGAAAATTTGATCCCTAAGCAGATCCATGTTAAAACCAATTTTTGGTTGTTTTTGTGAGGAGAAGAGTCACCTTGAGAATAATACCAGGTGTCTTTGTTCCCTTAACTTGTGAGTGGTGATATGGAATACAGCCACTACAAGGCTGTGTGTTCATATCCAAAATGCTTTTTTAGAGGATGCTAGATTTTATATTTAGTTTCTTTACTGATGCTTTGCATGGAACTTGCTTGAGGAGCATCTGTTCCTAAAGCAGGGGTTGAGGCTTGTTTGAGGACATGGAATTGGAGAAAATAAGTTATTCTGAAATGTTCTGTGCTGCCCCCAGACTATTATTGATAGTAACTGTGAACATAATGTGCTGAATGTTTGGGATTTTTAGTTGTGGAATCTGGGTTACTGTATCATTTGGTTAGTAACTGGCTGCAAATGCTGTCTTTCAGATTCTTTTAAGTTCTTTAAATTACGATTATCATCAAGTGTTCAAAGGGTAATTGGTGCTGTGAGAGGTTTAGGGAGAAATGTAACACTGGCTGGACCATTCTTCTTGAGAGCACTTGTTCAAACATGTGAGCAAGTTGTCTCTGAGGCATCCATGTCTTTCTGGTGCAAGCTGTTTTCTCTGATGCTTGTTTACCCGCTGCTGTATCAAGGACTCACTGCAGTTCTAAGTGTGTGACACAGCCACAAATTGCCTACAGTGGGAAAAAATGGAACAAAACATCTCATCTGAGCTGCTGCAATTAGGTCAGTGGAAAAGAGTTATCCCAAACTTGTGCAAGCCACCTGGGTTTGGATTTGTGAGTGAAGGTGGCTTACAAAGGGCTGAATTTGCCACTGGTTGTGTGACTGTTGCCAGAGAAAAGACATTACTTATAGAATCATAGAATCACAGAATGCTTTGGGTTGGAAGGGACCTCTGGAGCTCATCTAGTCCAACCCCCCAGCACTGGGCAGGGACATCCCCAACTACATTAGGTTGCCCAGAGCCCTGGCAAGCCTCACCTGGAATGCCTCCAGGGATGGGAACTCAACCACCTCCCTGGGCAACCTGGGCCAGTGTTCCACCACCCTTGTGTGGAGGAACTGTTCCCTAATATCCAATCTAAATCTACTCCTCTCCAATTTAAAACCATTGCCCCTTGTCCTTTCACGCCAGGTCGTTGCAAACAGGCCCTCTGCAGCCTTCTTGGAAGTACCCTTGGAAGGTCCTGGAAGGTCACTAGTAGTTCCCCTGAAGCCTTCTCTTCTCCAAGCTGAACAATTGTTGACCTCATTAATGTTTATAAATATGTTAAGGGTGAATAAATATGTTAAGGGTGAGTGTTGGGAGGAGAGAGCCAGGCTCTTCTCAATGGCCTCCAATGTTAGGAATAGAGGGAATGGGAGCAAGTTGGACCACAGGAAGTTTGGTATTAACAAGAGGAGGAACTTCTTTGCAGTGAGGATGCCAGAGCACTGGACCAGGCTGCCCAGGAGGCTGTGGAGTCTCCTTGTCTGGAGCCATTGCAGAGCTGCCTGGACACATTGCTGTGTGAGCTGGTCTAGGTGATGCTGCTCTGGCAGGGGGGTTGCACTAGATGATCTTTCTAGGTCCCTTCCAACCCCTGACATACTGTGATACTGTGATACAATGTAAGTTCACAGCAGCTTTGTGTAGTCCCATGCTGCAGATAGCCAGAGGTTCAGGATGCTGATAGGTAGATGATTGGACTTGATTATCTTAGACGTCTCTTCCAACCTTAATGATTCTGTGATTGATTCCCAGTTCTGTAAAAACAGGCCACTGCTATGTGAGAATATTATAATTTATAACAAGTGGGCACCCAGTATTTTACCCCATGGGGAAAAGGAGGAACTACTGCTCTGAACCATCACTCTCCTATAGCCTGAGTCTGACAGAAGCACGTGTTTATTCTTGTGTCTTGGAGAGCATGAAGACCTTGGCTGAGATCTGATACAAGGACACTTGGCACAGTGGAAGCCAGAGGACATTATTTTTGGTGCACAGAGCTGCTCCTGGAGCTGGATTGTATGCTAGACATTGCTAAACATTGCTGCATGTGAGCAGGAGGTGGTGCTTTGCACCTTTGTGTGGCCCATCTCCAGCCCCTGGAAGGTGAGACTTCCACTGCTCTGTGCTGTACCAGCATCTCTTCCACTGGGACGAGTGGGACAGATATGGCAATGAGTGATGCTGCACTGATGGTGAGCATTTGTGAGGATGATCAGAGGCTGGAGCACCTCTACAATGAGGACAGGCTGAGAGAGTTGGGATTATTCAGCCTGGAGAAAAGAAGGCTCCCAGGAGACCTTCTTGTGGCATTCCAGCATCTGCAGGGGCTACAAGAGGGCAGGGGAAGGACTTGTTAGGATGTCAGGCAGTGACAGGACTAGGGGGAATGGACACAAGCTTGAGGAGGGGAGATTTAGGTTGGCTGTTAGGCAGAAGTTGTTCCCCAGGAGGGTGCTGAGCCACTGTGCCAGGTTGCCCAGAGAGGTGGTGGCAGCCCCAGCCCTGGCAGTGTTGCAGGCCAGGCTGGCTGGGGCTGGGAACAAGCTGCTCTAGTGCCAGGTGTCCCTGCCCATGGCAGGCACAGGGGTTGGCACTAGATGAGCTTTAAGGTCCCTTCCAACCCTGACAATTCTATGATTTAGTGAGAGCAGGCAACCTCAGAAAGAGTCTGTAATGGTATGAGTGGAAGGATAAGGAGAGCTTATGCTCTTAAGAGTTTCTCCCCCTCCCCTCACTTACTGTTTGCACAGTGATTTGTTGTGAGCATTCTTGGTGTTGCCAGTGTGTGTACCCAAGCATCTTGTGAGGCTGCTTGATGCACTCTTTGGCCCACGTGTTAGCAGCAGCAGCAAAGACATGAGACAACTGACAGCCATCTATATGGAAATCCCCTGTGTAAGCTTCACATGACTTCACCTCTAAATATTTGGGCTCTTAATGTAGGCTTGTGTTCTACTTTGTTTTTTTCAAAGCCTTGTTTTATGTAATTAAAAACTGGTGATTACATGCAGTCACCAGCTGTGCCAGCCACAATTTTACAGCAAACAGAGCTCTGTGACAGATCTGCTCAGCTGAATTGGTCACGTTTGCCTCTAAATAATCCATCAGGCTCCAGCTTTCTTGTTATCTTTTGGTAGCCTTTGTGTTTACTGTAATGCTGAAGTAGAGTTGAAGAAGAGTGTTATGGACAGTTCTCCTGTTAATTTGGGCATAATGTATTTAAATATATTTATATATTGATTTATATTGAAATATTTGTATTTCTGTAGCCATGAGTTCTGTTCAATTATGTTAACCAAGAGGAAGATCTTTCTTAGAATGATTTAAATCTCTCATCTACTCATTTCATGAGGTAACCTTCCTATGTAGGTTATTAGAAGGAATGAAGACTCCCATTGCTTCTGCTCATTGCTTCATCAATTGATAACCTCTGTTTCCCATCACATCAGTTTGAAGCTGTACAGTTTTAGGCAAAGGCACCTGCCTTCCTGTGCTGCCAGCAGTGAGTGACTTGTAATGCTATTGACAGCTAAAGTGGCCAAAGGTTGGTACTGTTACAGATTGTTGGGAGTCTTCCCCCCCCCCCCAAAATGTGTTTGTGTTTACCAACCTTCACTTTCTGCTCTGTACTGTGCAAAGGTGCTAGTTAACGTTTTTTTTGGTGCAAAAGCTACTATTAACCACGTTCTTCAGTTAATCTATTTATTGTTAAATGAATATAAATTTAGTATGAAATAGTGATTGATCAGCTAGACCACAAAGTACCTGAAAATGAAAGCACTGTGCTTTGGCAACACTTGGTGCTTTCCCAGGTAGCAGGTGTATACTGAAGTGAAGGATACAAAACCACTTGTGGGAACAGTTAGCTCAAGGGGCATGCACAGGGACAGTGACAGTTTTCTCTGAGACAACAGTCACAGTCTCCTATTGGGTTTTTTCTTTTCATTATCCTCTATTTGGCTAGATTTAAAGCACTCTCTTGAGAGTTTCACTGGTTTGCTTAGCAGTTTGAAGAGCATTGAAGCTTTCAGCTCATTGAATAGTGTCCCTTGAAATGCAGGCTCTCATTTGTCATCTTTTCAATGTTTCTTGTCATTAAATCTTTGTGGAGAAAGGAAAAAAAAGACATCTAGTATGGCTCTGTAAAAGGAAAGCCTTAAATGTTGTTTTCTTGTAGCCTGAACAGAACTAATTTGACAGCAATTCCAGTGTCAGGGCTCTGAGTAGAGTGGTACCGAGCCACTCGAATCCTTTCAAACAGCATCACTTCACTTTGAGTGGCAAAACAACAGTGTCCACAGCAAAATGGATGTGATATTTCTCATGGGTCATACTGCCCCTGGTAACTGTAGAATGCCTTTTGGGGTTTTTTTTGGCTCAGTACAAATGTATTGGAGGTGGGTGGATGATGGGCTGACTAGCTCAAGGTCATATAGGCTGCTATTGTCCCAGAGAGACCATCACAGGAATACTCTAAGAGAGAAAGTCAACTCATCTCTAACCTCTCAAGCTTCTTTACAAGGTTTTACAAGTTAAAATAAGTACTATCTAAAAGTGTTTATTTTTTAAAGCAGTTATAGAAAGCAAGAGCTTGATTTGGATGTTTAAGATGTCTTGGAAAAATGCCACAAATGCTTGAAATGGAATTGAAAGTGAAAGGGTACAAAGCCATGAATTCTCCTTTCAGATTAGCACTGTTAATCTTGTATAACTCAAGACAGATAAAAACAAACACACAAAAAAATTAATGGGAGAGCATAATTTGAGCACAGCTGCCAAAGAAACCTGCAGGTCCAAGCTCTGGCTGCTGTTGCCTTTGGAGATAGCTTGCTGCTTTTAATGCATTTGCAGGAGCCACAGGACAAAAAAGATCTGGCATGCTGTTACTAATTTCATTGTGGCAGATGAGATAAATATTAATGAATATAAACACCCATTAAATGTAGGCTTGCCTGTTAAATAACTATGCTGACTAAACTAATACATAAAGAGGTACTTTGTAGTCAAGCTGACATTTAGCTGGAATTATGCTTTCTGGAAGGCAATTTCTGCACGTTTATAATTTTGTTCAAAGAGAAGGATTTTCAAGCAGCATTAAATCTGAGCTGGGAGGCTGCAGACCCTTTTTCTTCATGGCAAGGTTCTTTCCATCCCTCTTCCCTCCTTGCTGCATCCTTGGCAGTGCTGATGAAAGGATTTGAGGGATGCCTGATGAGCAGCCCTTCATTATTTCCCACTAGGTCCAGGCTTTGGATCTAACAGACTGCATGGCCTCATAAAAACAGCTGCTGCAGCTCAAGTGAGGAATAGGAGCAAGCAACTGAGGTTTGGCAAATACAGGAGGGAGCTGACTCTGAAGGGATGTGCAGTTAATTCATGCTGCCACCTCAGGGCTCCTGCTTAAAAAGATTTAAAAATACTGCAAAGTGTCAAAATAATCAGAATCTCTGCTGTAACAGTAGGAAATACTGAAGCTGTGCTTTAAATAGCCACTGACACACAAGATTTTGGGTTTTTTTGCTGTTTTCCTAGGGGTTGCTCTTCCCTTTGAAATCATAAAGTAGGTTGCTGGTTTATTCCTTAACAGTGGTGTGGACTAAAAGCTGGAGGTGCACAAGTGTGTGTTTATATATATATATATATATCTCTATATATATATATCTTCTGTGATACTATGCATCTTCTTATGGAGAACAGGAGTGTGCAGCTACAGAAATGGAAGCATTTTAATAAAATTGATGAACAGAAAATATCATTTAACATGGAAGTGGATGTGTTGTTTTCCTTTATGAAGTATACTTGGAGGTTAAGTAAAATCAAGACTGGGAAGTCTCACTTAAGTCTGCTGAAGGTTGTGTCCAGCCCAGTGGCATAACAGAAGAACTGATGAGGATGCTCAGGAGGGTGAGTTGCATAACTCACCTTGCTTGCAACAGTCAGGACTTGACCATTCTGCTAGTGAACAGCAGCATGTTTCTAATTGACCTTAATACTTTTATGACCTTTTTGGCAGCTCTTATGTTTCACTTGGCCTTGCTTTTGAACTGCTGT
>VWZO01004368.1:58800-106480 GCA_013396975.1 Bucco capensis
CTAGTTGGGGATGTCCCTGGCCACTGCAGGGGGGTTGGACTAGATGAGCTCCAGAGGTCCCTTCCAACCCAAACCATTCTAGGATTCTAGGATTCCATAAGGCTGCAGGCTTGTTGTGGAGCCAAAGACAGGTTTGGCAGCATACAAGTCACCTGAATTCCCAAAGCATTGACTACTGAAGGAGGAAGCCAGCCTCAGGTAATTGGCATTTTGCAGTTACAAAGCCTACATCACTGAGCATCTTGTGGTGAGAAGGCAGAGGCAAGAGGAGCTCATGAAAATGTACCAAGTAATGACTTCACCGAGGGAGATGTAGCTCCCAGGCACCACAGAAACATGAAGCAGCACTTTCTTGGTGCTAGCAAAAAACTCTCTTGGCCTGTCAAGTTGTTAAGCACACCATCAAACAAGCTTCTTGCAGCACAATGCTGGAAAAGAGAGATGCTGGCATGGACCCGGGAAAAGTTGCAAAGTAAGAGAGAACACAACCCCAGAGAAGTTCAAAGCCCTTGTGGCATGGATCACTGTAAATATGACAAGGCCAAAGTCAGAAAGGAGAAGTGGAAGTGACAGTAGCAGGCTCAGCATGCTGGCTTGTGAAGCATAAAAGAATAGAATCCCAGAGCAGCAGCAGACCCCTGAGGAAAGACAGCAAAAGTGAGAAGATAGGGAGAAATCTGCTTAAATGTCAAGGTGAATGAGTTTATTTAAGGCAAACCCAAAAGAGATGTCAGCCAAACAAATAAGCTAGTCAGCATAGGCAACCTCTCATCTTCCAGCTCCAAACTGAGGAGGGGGGGTCAGTTGCCAGCCCCAGTACGAGCATCCCTGTAGCTGGAGAGGCAAAAACCTCCCAGCTGCCAGCACCAGTATGAGCATCCCTGTAGCTGGAGAGGCAAAAACCTCCCAGCTCCCAGCCAGAGGTGCCTTCCTGCTCCAGATGGATAGGTGAGGACAGCCATACTGCAAGGAACAGATGTCTTCAGGCCCCACAACTTTATCTGGCCGTTGGGTGTCAGAAACTGAAACCAAGTCAAACTGGTAGAGCTGCTTGGTCTGGATTGAATGATGGATCAATGGACAAAAGACGCAGAACAGGCAGGAAGGCAGTTCAAATAATAGGGAGGGTGAAAAGGACCCTAGGGATGCACCTAAGAGTGCTGAGGGAAATGGCAGAGGTCATTGCTAGGCCACTCTCCATAATCTTTGAGAGGTCCTGGAGAATGGGAGAGGTGTCTGAGGACTGGAGGAAGGCCAATGTTATCCCAATCTTCAAAAAGGGCAAGAAAGATGACCTGGGTAACTCTAGGCCAGTCAGCCTCACCTCCATCCCTGGAAAGGGGATGGAACAGCTTGTTCTTGCCACCATCTCCAAGCATTTGGAGAAGAGGAGGCTTATCATGAGTAGTCAACATGGATTCTGTAATGGGAAATCCTGCTTGACGAACCTGATAGTCTTTTATGAAGGCATAAGTAGGTGGAGAGATGAGGGGAAGGCAGTGGATGTGGTTTTTCTTCACTTTAGCAAAGTTTTCAATACTGTCTCCCATGGTATCCTCATTGCCAAACTGAAGAAGTGGGGATTGGGAGACTGTGCTGTGAGATGGATTGGGAACTGGCTGAAGGACAGAGCCCAGAGAGTTGTGGTCAGTGGAGCAGAGTCTAACTGGAGACCTGTGACTAGTGGTGTGCCCCAGGGGTCAGTGCTGGGGCCAGGACTGTTCAATATATTCATCAATGATCTGGATGAAGGGGTAGAGTGTTCCCTCAGCAAGTTTGCAGATGATCCCAAGCTTGGAGCAGTGGCTGGCACACCAGGAGCTGTGCTGCCATCCAGAGTGACCTGGACAGGCTAGAGACATGGGCAGGGAGAAACTTAATGAAATTTAACAAGGGGAAGTGTAAAGTACTGCATCTGGGAAAGAACAAGCCCATGGATCAGTACAGACTGGGAACTGATCTGTTGGAGAACAGCCCTGGGGAAAAAGCTCTAGGAGTGCTGGTGGCTAGGAGGATGCCCATGAGGCAGCAATGTGCCCTTGTGGCCAAGAGGCCAATGGCATCCTAGGATGCATTAAGAGGAGCGTGGCCAGCAGAGCCAGAGAGGTTCTTCTCCCCTCTCCTCTGCCCTGGGGAGGCCTCCCCTGGAATCCTGTGTCCAGTTGTGGGCCCCTCAGCTCCAGAAGGATAGGGAGCTGCTGGAGAGAGTCCAGCACAGGGCCAGCAAGATCCTGAAAGGAGTGGAGCATGTGCCCTAGGAGGACAGGCTGAGAGAGCTGGGTCTCTTCAGCCTGGACAAGAGGAGACTGAGAGGAGACCTCAGCAATGCTTAGAAATATGTGAAGGGTGAGTGTGAGGAGGAGAGAGCCAGGCTCTGCTCAATGGCATCCAATGGTAGGACAAGAGGGAATGGGAGCAAGCTGGACCACAGGAGGTTTAGTATTAACACGAGGAGAAACTTCTTTGCAGTGCAGGTGCCAGAGCACTGGCCCAGGCTGCCCAGGAGGCTGTGGAGTCTCCTTGTCTGGAGCCATTGCAGAGCTGCCTGGACACATTGCTGTGTGAGCTGGTCTAGGTGCTCCTGCTCTGGCAGGGGGGTTGCACTAGATGATCTTTCTAGGGCCCTTCCAACCCCTGACATACTGTGATACTGGGATACTGTGAGAGAAGCTTACTGCCCTGGGGACAGGCTGGCAAATTCCCTTTCCCCCGTCCAGTGCCAGCCAACACTCTCAATGCTGCACATGTTCACTGCTTGTGTGTTTGCTGTTAGCAGGTCATAAGGAAATTGCTTTAAAGTATTTCTTGGTGAGATTTAAAATGTTGGATAGGATTCAAGCCTAATATCAAAATGAGTTATTTTATTAAAAGCTTTTAAATAGAAGCTACAGAGTAGTCAGAAGCAGGAGGGCTATTTTAGAAGGAATTTACTATAAACCTCTTCTATTGCATGAAACCTTTCTAAAATATTACCTTGTAAAAATATAATTCTCTTGATCTGCAATTTAATTACATTTCCCATAGTGCCTGTGTCAATACAGTTCACTTGTTTTTGTTCCCTATTAACTCCCACCTGGCCTAGGAAACTAGTTGATCTTCAGAGTCATTTGTGGGTTGCTCCAGGATCTCTAAGGTCATTATAGGGTGTAGTAGAGAAAATAGGGGCTGGGGTCTCTGTCCATACTGGTGATGGCTATGAGAGGGCAATATATAAAACCAGTACAAGTGCAGGAGGAGGAACATCCCTATATCTGGAAAGGGAAAAGGAATTGTGTGCTCCTGTGATCTATCCCATCCAGAATTAGTGGATCAGAATTTTTCCTCATCAGACTCCAGTTATCTGAATAATGACCAGCATTTTGTTCGTAGCATGTTTTGTTGACCTCTGTCATGTGTCCATGAGATCTGAGGGATGTCCTGGAAGTATTATGGAAACAGTGTCACTGCTGGCATCCTGGGGTTGCTCAGAGAGAACCTGGAAGTGTGGGAATACCTTGAAGCACAACTGGCCTGTTAGAAGTTAAACCCTTGGTGATGTTGTATTAAATTTGGCTTGGGCTTGGGGCAAGGGCTGAAAGATGAATCTCAACCTTTGACCTTGGCTGAGAGGAGATTGGATCAGATTGGCTTTGTTTTCTCCCAGTGCTTGTCTTCTGGTAACTGGAGACATGCCTAATCCAAGTTAGGACAGCCTGGGCTTTGTGATGGGAACAGGAGAATAAGGCAAATATTTCCTTGCCACCTTGAGCTGTGAAGGAGGGCATCCAAAATGATGGAGAGTTGGGATCATTGCTGCAGTGCTATTAATGCTGCTAGGTTTGTAGTAAGTTCTGCAGGACTCTGTCTCTCCCCAGGGATGTTGCCTGGTGATAATGTGCTATCTCAACACTCGTTCCCTGTTAGTAGCACCAGGCTGTCAGACCCAGCAGTGTTTTAGCAGAGGAGAGGAAGGATGACTACAAGTTTCCAGGGAAAAAGGCAGTAAGTTGTTCAACTGCAGGGGACTTTATTATTATAATTATTATGTATTTCTTAGGGGTTTTGTAGTCAATCAGCTTCTTCAGGAGCAAAAAAAAGCAATGGAGAGTCCATGGCTTGAGGCCTCATTCAGTCAGTGACCCAGAGCAGTGCCTGTGTGGCACCCAGATGTTACCCAGATGTTACTGATGGCTGGCCTAAGCCTGGGGCTGTGGGCTTGCTGCACAGCCACTGGGTCAGTGCCATGGTTTAGCTTGTTGTTAGAGTCACTGGGGTGCACTGGACACCCCATAGCCATCCTCTGGATGATGCAGGAAAGAAAAGGAAATCAGAGCCTGTATCGTGGGAGGCTGCAGGGAGCAAGCAGTCTGTGCACCTTGGGTGAGGGAAGGGGAGAGAGGGGATCAGTGCAGGGGGTCAGTCACATCATAGAATCATAGAATGGCCAGCTTGGAAGGGACCTTAGAGACCATCTAGCTCCAACCCCCCTGCCATGGGCAGGGATGCTACACACTAGCCCAGGTTGCCCAGGGGCACATCCAGCCTGGCCTTGAACACTGCCAGGGATGGGGCATCCACAACCTCTCTGGGCAACCTGTGCCAGTGCCTAACCATCCTCTGGGTAAAGAACTTCCTTCTAATCTCCAATCTGAATTTCCCCTCCTTAGGCTTATAACCATCCCTGACTTGCCAGGTGTGTTGTTTTCTTCTGTCATCCCTTGCCCTGCAATAAGGTGCCCTCTCGCCTGTTAATGATTTTATTTGGCCCTCCTGACACCAGGGCTCTTGAACTCAAACTTTCCCATCCCTTGTGTCTGTGGCAACTCCTGATGATCTGTGCTCTGAGGGGAGCAACTTCCCCGCAAGCTCTGAGCAGCCCATTGAAAGGCTGCAGGAGGATGCTCGATTCCAACATACCGAGGGTGACAACAGCGAGCGCTTTCGCAGGCATCCCCGCCTCCAGATGCTCCCTGACAGCCTTTGGCATCCACTGCCTGTGCCCAACGCTTCTCCATCTCGGAGGGGGGAGAAGCTGGGCTTCTGCTGTCAGGTGGGTGAGGAGGGGATGCAGCGGCACAGTGCTGCTCTGGTGGGCTGCTCGGCACAGGAGCGCTGCGAGCTGGCTGCGCAGCTTGCCGCCTTGAGCCTGCCGTAGGCTTTGGCTGGATGGATGCAAGAGAGCTGCTCTGAGCTCTGCTGCTGCTGCTGCTGCTGCTGCCCAGAGAGAGCTGGGGAGGGGAGGGGTGTCCAAGTGTGACTTTCACCCCGTGCAGGGGGTTGTCACTGAAGAAGACTGCTCTGCTCTCTCCCCAGAGCCTGTCTGACCGCACTGTCAGCTCAGACCCACCAGCAGAGAGGACAGGGCAAAGGCAGTGAGTATCTATCTTTTCCTCTCTTTCTGTCTGTCTGCAGTGCTTCTGTCTTCAGATTGTTCAGGCTTTTGCTGCGTGTGAATGAATGGTCTCAACCTCTTGAAGCCCCTGAGGTCTCATGGGGGAGGGGGGCTTGGGATTTTTTTTGTTTGGTTGTTGGTTTTTTTAACCCTTTATGCTGCTGATTTTTCTTTCCTGTTGGGATGGCTTCTTTATCTTTGCTCAGGTGATCTCCTAGGGTAGTTTGATGACCTGAATGTCATCATCACACCCTCCCTTTCTCCTAAGGAGAAACCCCCCCCAAAGCATGTCCTTGATAAGAGAGGCAATTCTCCTTGCCAGGCATCCTTTCATAGGAGGGGGAGGTAGGATGAATGATGGAATGGGAGGCAAAAGACCTCACTGTGGAACTGTACTGGAATGCCTTGACCAGGTGCCACAGATTCTATTTCTAAAGTCCTAACTGATGGAATTTATTTGCAATCAGAAGAAAAAACCATGAAGATGTCAGCCTAGCAGTGGGATTGCCTTCATGGGAAATGTAGGTCTTGTCATCCGTGAAGTCAAGACAGACTTTGGGATCACAGGTCCTGCTCAGCTGTGCAGGTTGTCGTTGCGGGGGCTGGTGAGGGGGTGGGAGCAGAGGTGAGCAGAAGGCTGTTTCATAACTGTACCCCAAAAAACAGGCTGCTTAGGCGAGGCTGCAAGGGAGAGGGCACCCGGCTCCACTTCCAGCTGTCACTTTGGAGCAGCAGTGGGAAAGAGCAGTAGGGGCTGCTGGACTCTAGGAAATCATGTGCTGTGGCCCCACATATGGGTGAGGCTGTTAATGAGGAAATTTAGAAGGACTTAAGGAATTACAAGGATTGATTTCAGTTAAAGCACATCAAATCAGCTGGTCAGGGTAGGGATTAAGGCAATGCACTCACTGGCAGAGAGCACAATCCCAGTCCCATTAATTTAGTTGGGAAGAGGCTTTGTGCGTTTTTAATGTAATCAGGTTTTAAAAGGGATGTTGCATTGGGCAGCCCAAGCTCTAGGATCTCCTCAGGCCCCAGCAGAACAGGCTCCTGACTCCTTTGCACACAGTCTCTGCTCTCATCAGTTCCTTTGTCTCCTCCTCACTTGTCCCCTCTGGGCAAGAGGATGTGGAGGTTTTCTGGAGCTTGGCCTTGTCCTGGCATTTAAGAAGCCTTTGCCTTTTGCTCACTATACAGTCCTGCTCTCAGCCCCATTGGTCTCCTGGCTGGTGGACCTTGCCTTCACTCTCTGATGTGAAGTTTGTTCAACTAGCTGCCTGTGTACCAAGGCTTGTGGGGACCCTACCATTCCCAATCCCCCTCCTTCCCTCCCTCCTTTTCTTCCCTTTGCAGACTGTGCATGTCTGTACTGGCTCCCTGCAGGCTCCCACCACCCTGAAGAGGAGATGCTTTCTTGGAGTTATTTTGGTGTGAGTGCTTGAGCCTGTGGTGGTGAAAGGACCAACATCTGCAGACTTGTGAAGTCCTCCTGTTATTTTATTTGCAGTGCCAGCTTTTCCAGGATGCCTGGCCAGTAACATCAGCCATGACCTGGAGGGACAGGGACAAGAGGTAGTTTGGTCTTCTTAGCAAGGTCAGCCTGGAGCTGGAGCTTTGCCTGTTGAGGAGAGACCTTCAGAGGTGTTGAATGATGAGTGCCAAAATGCCAACTCCTCCTGCTCCGTGGTGAGCTGTGACGCCAAACTCAAATCACTTTAGACCTGAAGCTGGACTTAACCTGCGGGCCTGGGCTTAGAAGGAAATGCTGGCTCTCTTCTGTGATCATCTCTCAACTCTCAACATGTTCCACTGAAAAATTGACCTTCCAGGCTAGGAGGCAAGGATCAAATGGGTTGAGAACAACTGGCCCTCCTTTTTTTTTGTTTTGTTTTGTTTTGTTTTTGTTTTTCTCTCCAGAGGATTCTTTGATACCTTTTTAAGTGCCAGGAGATGAAACAATAAATCCCTCCTGCAAACAGCCCCGACTGCTGTCCAAGCCAGCCAGTTAAAAAGTTAACTGTAACTGGATGCCTGAATGGCTGCCTTACTGATCCCATGGAGGTAACTGAAAAGACATGATACATCTCTCACCCCTGCCCATCCTGTTGCTGTCTACCTCATCCAGCAAGCCTTTCAGCTTGCTGCTGTGTCCCTTCTTCCCTCCCCTTGCCTCTCCACATCCTGCAGACGTGATTTGTTTCCCTCTCTTTCTCCTATGTCCCATCTTGGAAGTCCTCACCTATTGATCAGTGTTCCATGAGAGACAAGCTCCTTGCTCATGGTGCAGCCTCTCTGTCCTCTGTATGCTCTGATTCTCTGCTGCAGTCCCTTGATCTCAGGCATCAGAGAGAAATGTGAGCAGCATTGCAGTAATGCATGTCACACCTCTTGCTGAGAAAATTCGTGAGCTTGCTAGGGCAAAGAGTGCAGGGAAGAGAAAGCTTGGGGGTTGGAGGTATCAGCAAAGGTGGCAGAATGCTCCTCTAGAGGACTTGGTGTGTGTTTGAGCACAGCAGGTCCAGCATGCTCAGCCAGGAAGGTGACACTTTGCAGGCAGCCTTTCTGCACTGCTGTTTGAGGGTTTATGTAGTGTAGCATCCTGAGACCACCAGCCACGGGGCCATGGTTTGAGGCTGTGCAGCTCTTCCTGTGATCAAAGATCTCCAGGTTTTCGTGCTTCTTAAACACTGCGAGCTGCCTCTGCTGTGCCAGGAAGACACTCATTGCATTTAATTAACATTTCATTTGCTTCAAGATTACATTAAAATGTGCAATAATAGGAACTCTCTGAAGGGCAAGAGGAGAAGAGGGAAACGGGCGTACTACAGATTGGCTCAGTTGCTGGGGCTGAAGTGTTCTGTGAGAATTACACATGGAAGGGGAAAAAAAATTCTCTACTTCCCTCTGCAGTCACAGAAAGTATTGGACATCTCTTTGGCAGCAGAGCTCAGAGAAGGGCTTTCTCCAGCTTGGAAGTGGGTCCAGCAGCTGACAAGGGGAGACTGGGTCATTAAATCCTCCTGCCATGGTCTAGAGGAGAGAATGGCCTCATCAGATGTCCAGAGAATCTAGTAGAAGAGAAGTCCTTGGGCTGGAGAGGAAAAGAACAGGCTCTGCTCTTCTAGAAGCCATGTCAAAGCATTAAGTGGCACCTCTACGGTTTTGAGAGGAGACAATGCCAGTCCCGTGTAATGCATCTCTGTGTTGCATTTCCCTCTACCTTTGTGTTCCTCCCTGTCCCAGGGTTATGTAATGAAGGATGCTGTGGATGCGCTGGCTATCCCAGGAAGGGGCTGGCAAGGACACGAGGGGCTGGCAGAGGAGCAAAGGCTGTATGGCTGGCTTGAAATGTAGAGGAAAAAAAAGCATTAAAACCATTTTCTGCCTGGGTAAGCTTGCCAGGAAAGAAGCAGTTTTAGTCTACTTATGTAACCCTGATCTAAAGAAGCTGCATACGGGATTGGTCCCAGCCGGAGTCTCTTGGCTCTGCAGCACAGGTTCACCTTGCAGATGCCTTAATCTCTCTCTTCTTCCTCCAGCCCCTCCTGCCCTCAAGTCCTGGCATTTGTGTTGTTTCTGGTGCTGCTGGATTGATGGTGACTGATTTCTGGCATCGTTGCCCTTTGCTCTCCTCCCACACCTGATCACAGCAGGTCTTTCCAAGAAACCATCCCAAAGCACAGCTTTTATCAGCCTTTTTGCCACTCAGAGCAGCTGAATAACTGCTGTGGGTGAGCCTTCATCTGCTCTGGTGCTGTGTCCATCCTTAGACTCTGCTTGACATCTTCCTGGAGATGTTTCAGGGTCCCTCTCCCACAGATGAGGGAATCAAGGACACAGGCACACAGCCACTGAGGTTTTTGCTTTGGTTTCATTGGGTTGGTTTTTTTCCCTATCTCCACTCTGACTAGACTTATAATCATCTTCTTTGGTTTTCCCCTGCTCACACCCCTGCTCCCCCACCTCGACCACAGGAACAGAGGGATGAGGACTCGCCTGGGCTGCCTGTCTCACAAATCAGACTCATATAATGATTTCACAGCTATTCTTCCGGACAAGCCCAACCGGGCTTTGAAGTGAGTATAGCTGCAGCATCCCACCCCAACCCTCACTTCTGTCCTCCTTCTCCCTGCCCACCACCCCCTTGAGTGTTGTCTTCCTTTCATTGTACTTTGGATAAGCTTTGACCAGTTCTCTCAGTCACAAGGCAGGAGGAAAATGGAAAGAGCACTGATACAGCAGGACAAGCCTCAGGAAGTACCTGCATCGCTGATCTGAGTTCTCTCCTGAGACAGGACATGCACATGGTCCCCACTGCTGGACGTGGGATATGTCTGCACCTGTTTGAGGATGCAATTTACCTCTCTGTCATCAGAAATCAAAGTCTGAGCAATTGACTCAGTATTGGAGGTGACCAGCTATTTCAGGTCACAGCCCTTCTTAGCTAAGCCTTGCTATTAAACATGACCAAACAGTCTTGTCTTGGTTTGTACAACACTTCAGGTGGATGCTTCAGATGATCCAGAGTCCTGATCTGAGTGGGATGGGATTCATCTGATGACAATTCACACTGCTTACGTCTGAGCTAAGACTCTAACCTTCCCCCTGAAAGTCAGGAAAGAGAAATAAACACTTCTGCAGGGGTGGGTTTCATCTTGCTTGACTTTTGGCTTTTACAATGTAAATGTCTACATCTGAACTTGTTTCCTGGGCCTCTGCTTAGAGTCAATGAGGAAAAATTGGTCCCTTTTTGATTGTGACTCATCTGGCCTGTTTTACCTGCCTACCTGGGGATGTGAGGTGATGAGTCAAGGCCCTGCAAGTCCCTTGGTATCTCTTCATTGATTCTAAAGAGAGCCCAGGATGACTTGCTCACCTGGAGACCTCTACATTGTGGACCTGCAAAGTTAGGCGAGAAGAATTCCAGCCTTCCTCGGTGTCCTTCTCAAACAGCCCCAGAGGGGATCAGCATCCAGGGCTTGTCTCTAATTTGCCTCTTCCTTTCTTTACAGAAGACTGTCAACAGAAGAAGCAACAAGATGGGCAGACTCTTTTGATGTCCTTTTGTCCCATAAATGTGAGTAGAGATCAAATGCTACCATTCCCTCCCTCCCCCCTTAATACTGCTTGTAGCTAGGGTAAAGTATCCATTGCATTGCACAAGAGTGGTGCCTCAGCTAGCTACTTGCTACCCACTAGGCAACAGTCAGGTCCAGCACACCCAGCCAGGAAGGTGACACTTTGCATGCAGCATTTCTGCACTGCTTTTTGAGGTTTATATAGCGTAGCATCCCAAGACCACTAGTCATGGGGCCATAGTTTGAGGCTGTGCAACTATTCCTGCCACCCCAGATCTCCAGGTTTTTGGAGGCAGGACTTGTCCTCTGGTTAAAAGGCAAGAGAGTGAGTTTCTGTGAATTCCCTTCCCAGTTTTGCTCTTGACTGAGTCATCACAACTGCTAAAGTCATCAGCTTTTAGAAGGTGTAGCCTTCTGCAGCTCCTGGGGATATGCAAAGGAGGCAGGACCTAGAGGCTATAGCCATCTGTACCATCCTCTGCCACATGCCCTCAGGTCCACTCTTTCCACACAAGCAAAAAGAAGGTTCCCAGTTCTCTAAAGCCCCTGAGATCCACAATACCATGTCCTCTCCCTCTCCCTCCAACTGCTCTTCTGTGCAGCTCTGCCATGGCCGAGCATAGCTTTTACTGGGAATGCTACAACACAACAATGTGCATGGTTCAGTAATCTTGAACAACTTGCTCTGTAGCAGAGAACTCATGCGTGGCAGCCTGTAGCAGAATCTTAATTCACAGTTACCAATGCAAACCTGAGAACTTCACATCCGGATGCCTCATGCAAAGCTTTAGCCTTGGCTCCTTGTGCCATTCGATGGCTCAATCCTATCTGTTCTGTCCAGAAAGCATTGTTCTGCTTCAGCAACACTTAGACCCTGAGAAATTACAAACAGGGCAGTGAAGTTCACAGTACAGGTTCATTAATGATTTGGATGAAGGGTAGAGTGTTCCCTCAGCAACTCTGTGGATGATCCCAAGCTTGGAGGAGTGGCTGGCACACCAGGAGCTGTGCTGCCATCCAGAGTGACCTGGACAGGCTAGAGACATGGGCAGGGAGAAACTTGATGACATTTAACAAGGGGAAGTGTAAAGTACTGCATCTGGGAAAGAACAACCCCATGGATCAGTACAGACTGGGAACTGATCTGTTGGAGAATATCCCTGGGGAAAAAGCTCTAGGAGTGCTGGTGGCTAGGAGGATGCCCATGAGGCAGCAATGTGCCCTTGTGGCCAAGAGGCCAATGGCATCCTAGGATGCATTAAGAGGAGCGTGGCCAGCAGAGCCAGAGAGGTTATTCTCCCCTCTACTCTGCCCTGGTGAGGCCTCCCCTGGAATCCTGTGTCCAGTTGTGGGCCCCTCAGCTCCAGAAGGATAGGGAGCTGCTGGAGAGAGTCCAGCACAGGGCCAGCAAGATCCTGAAAGGAGTGGAGCATGTGCCCTAGGAGGACAGGCTGAGAGAGCTGGGTCTCTTCAGCCTGGACAAGAGGAGACTGAGAGGAGACCTCAGGAATGGTTAGAAATATGTTAAGGGTGAGTGTCAGGAGGAGGGAGCCAGGCTCTGCTCAATGGCATCCAATGTTAGGACAAGAGGGAATGGGAGCAAGTTGGACCACAGGAGGTTTAGTATTAACATGAGGAGAAACTTCATTCCAGTTCAGGTGCCAGAGCACTGGCCCAGGCTGCCCAGGAGGCTGTGGAGTCTCCTTCCCTGGAGCCATTGCAGAGCTGCCTGGACACATTGCTGTGTGAGCTGGTCTAGGTGATCCTGCTCTGGCAGGGGGGTTGCACTAGATGATCTTTCTAGGGCCCTTCCAACCCCTAACATACTGTGATACTGTGAATGTGATTCTGTTGGAGAGTAAAACAAGAGCCAGTCAGGGTTGTGGCAAAGTCTATGTGGGTGGTGAACTGTTTCACTGCAATAAGGAGCTGTCTGGCTTTCTTAGAGATGCAGGTTTTTTCCTCACTTGTGCTTTAA
The DNA here is from genome assembly GCA_013396975.1 of Bucco capensis. Classification (NCBI taxonomy): domain Eukaryota; kingdom Metazoa; phylum Chordata; class Aves; order Piciformes; family Bucconidae; genus Bucco; species Bucco capensis. The sequence goes on from VWZO01004368.1 coordinate 71,228, forward strand.
AATACAAGTGTAGAATGATATTATTATTTTAAAGAAAGTGTAATTTTGCTGGCTTTCTCCTGAGATGCCAGCAGTTTCGGCAGGGAATTAAGAGACAACTTTAAACAGGCTGGCTGCCCAAGGCAGAAAAAGCAATCTAGCATTTTAGCAGCAGTATCTTGTTGAGATCCTTGCTCTTGCAGCCAGGAGAAAAAAAGAAAGAATGGTGTAGTTGGTATGGCTAAAAGGGAACATTTCTTTTGTGGAAATTCAAAACAAGAAGGGGAGCCACACACCAAAGAGATTACAGTGTGCCTGGGAGGAGGGAGGACAGGATATTCACATCAGTGTTACAGTTCTCTACTTGAGCTCCTGTTCCTCCTTCAGCAGTTTCAAAGCCAAAATTTTCATTAGATACAGAGTGCAGCAAAAAAGCTTTGGTTCCAAAAGCCAGTGAATGTACACATCTATGTACTGGCATTAGACAGACTGTTCCCTCTTCAGCTGACTGCTGTGAATGCTAAATCAAACCTTAGTTCAATTATTTCATCCAAGAGTCTCTGGTTTTATTAATAAACTAGCCTTATAGAGTGATAAATGAATTATCAGAATCTTTCCTCTTTTTAGAACAGAAAGTAATTCTGATAACTCTCTGGCACCTAATGAAAAATATTCAGTTCCTAATAGCAACAGAAAGTGATCTTGACAGTTGAAACCAATCTTTTCTTTTTCTTTTTATCAGCAGTCATGGTGACATTGCCTGGTGATCAGTGACCAAAAAACTAGTTGTTTAATAAATTACTTTCTAAAGGAATATATTACCAATGCTCTGCAGCTGAAGGTTCTGGAATTGCTAGCCTGGCAGTCAAGTAGGATAACAATGCAGACACAAAAAGCTCTGTGGAAAGAGAGGTGTTATTTCAGTTACACTGGTTTAAAGGAGAGGAGATGATGTTGTGGGTTTGCTTATCCATGCTTGTATCCCAAGCACAGAAGGGTTGCCAACCATCTGCTGTGAAAGCTGAACAAAAGAGAGTGGCATTTTTGCTCTTAGTGATATGCTGATGTTAGACAGCTAAGGCAGTCTTGTGCCTTATCTGACCAAAGTTTAAGAGAAGGAAAAGCAGTGCCTGGCTGCCTGCATCTGTCTGTAGTGAAGCTGCCAGCTAATATTCTACTTTGAGTGCCAAGGGAAGGGCAGAGCTGCCTCAGTCTAACTTCCTTCTGACTGTCCAGGTGAATGATGTTAGCCAGGGAAAACTGGAATTCATGCTTAGGGGCATGGGCTAAGGAGCAGCTGGGCTCAGGGAGAATTTCCCCATGGGCTCACAGCATCAGCAGGTAGACTGCTTCTGCTTGACACACCTGTCATCAACTCTTTCTTCACTAGATGGACAGTTTGTCTATTTTGGAAGGATCAGGAGGTTGAGTGGTGCTTTCTGCTGTGGTCAAGATGTTATGGTCGTTTTGGGTCTCTTCCAGCCAACATGGGGGAAAAGAAACCCCAAAACCCAGAGTGCTAAGTAAGGACTCAAGAGCTGGATGTAGCAGCTGGAAAAGGGGCAGTATTTGTGGGTAATATTACAAGGCATTGGACAGATGCAAACCAGAGCTCCAAGGAGCAAGAAGTTGGATCAGAGCTCCCTAAAACACTCTCTAAACTGCCAAGGTGAGCAGGCTACCCTTGTGCACAGAGGAGGCCCTCAGGGCTGCACTACTCCTTATGGAAAAGGCAAACAACTTCTACTCTTCCTCTTCCTATTTTCATGAGTCTGTCTCTGAAAGTTTTCTAAATGGGAGTGACCTGAACAGGTATCATGCATTATGCAGGCTCTGCACAAAGTGGCATCATGTTCATTTTTGTCAGCTACCTCTTGAACAGTTCGGGCCCTGTGGAGCTCCTCCCCTTCCCTCTCCCCTAAATGTTTTACTTGTAGGTAATGTTTGCTCCTGACATGCTGCTGTCTGGCAGCATCTTGAGTGGAGGAGGATTGAAAGCCCCTGGGCTTGGAAGCAGTTGCATGTCTCCAGAGATTCCCAAGGTGGGCAGTGGTTTTATTTGGATGAATCCCTCAGTCATTTAAAGAATAATTAGTGCTGACATTAGCAAGAGATTGTGAGTAGGAAAGGCAGAAAGGTGCTCTCTGTCACAGCCCCAGCTTCCTTTTTGCACTGGCATTGGGACTTGAGCATCCCTCAGCCTAGCCCTGGTAGGATGGAGCTCAGCTTCGTTTCACTGGCAGCTCCAGATGAATAGGTCAATGCAATATTGTACTTGCTTTTGCTAATGGCTGAAGCAAATCAACATGAAACCACAGGGTGGACCACTTGATCCCCTTTTTACAGCAGAAGCCTTGTCTGAGCTCACTGCAAGAGGCACAAGCACAGCACAGCAGTGTTCTCTTCTTTGACCCTGCTTCCAGCAGGGAGTTCAGTGAGTAAGGGACAGGTCATATGTGGCATGCTTCCTGGGGTAGAATCACAGAATCCTAGAATGGTTTGGGTTGGAAGGGACCTCTGGAGCTCATCTAGTCCAACCCCCCTGCAGTGGGCAGGGNTACTCAAGGAGCATAAGCAGTGGTTTTAACATGCTAGATTTGGGCACCTTTTGCCATGTTGTGGCAGTACAAATTAGCCATGGCTGCCAGGGAGGTGGAGCTCAGTGTGATCCACGCAGTGTGTGCATGCATGAGAGTGGCCGAGGAGTAAGCCCCACTCTGTAGCCATGCCCAGGAGCTACAGGCTGCTCAGCCAGATGGACATTTCTTTTGACAGGGTGCTGGAGGGAAATACAAGCAAAGGCATGTCTCATTCTGCATTCCTGGCTGGGCAGGACACATGGGCTGTCATTTGTCCAGAATCCAGCAGGACAGTCTGTCCTCAACCCTTAGTCACTTTTTAACAAAACATCCGACACAAAAAAACATTTGCACTGAATTTCCAATTTTAGCTCAAGAGTGATTTTATTTTTCTTTTATTTTTTTTTCTTTCTCCTTTCCACCCATGTTTTGTGATCTCTGTGCTCTTCTGCCCAAACGTTATTGTTGTCCTCCTCCTTCTGTTGTCTACACTTTGCTCCTCTTCCTACACAGCACAGGAATATCCCAACCTACTCCTAGTTCTTTCGAAGCCAGAACAGCATTAGCATTGTGCTGGTGACAGGCAGCTAATGTGCACTGCTTAGCAGCAGTGAGAGCGTGTACATATGCTACACAGAGTATGGAGCCTTGTCTCTTCAGCCCTGGTCCCAACATGCTCCATAGAGCTAATCCATTCATCTACCAACCATAAGGACTCTGCATGAAGCACTGATTGCCCTGATGACATGAAATGGATGCATGAATTAAATGATTGTTGATCACTTTTTTCTGTTTGCTCTGACAGTGGCTAGTGCTTGGTTAGGAAGTTGTCTGCCTGAAGGATTTAAGCCACTAATTTTAGCTCTTCCTTGTGTTACTGAAGCTTGCCTTAGTTAAGACTAATGTTGTGTTTTGTGCTAGCCAGTTCAGTCCCATCCTGCACAGCCCCTCTTGCTGGAAAGGACCCACTCTTCATGGCCTGAAGGACAACACTGAGCATCTGAGCCCTTCTTGTCACAAGAGTCATTGCTCTGCCTGGCACTGCCCATCAAATTCTTGTCTGATTGACAGGTGACCTGCAGGGTTATAGCTGTAGAGTGCACTGCTAGACCCTGGAATGGGGTAGCCTACAAGCACTAGGTGCACATTCCTTCCTGACCATCCTCTTGTGCATTCCCTTGGTCCATTTGAATGGAGAGCAGGACATTTTGAAGCTTACCTTTACACTGCAAAAGAAAGAAGCAAATTCCTCCATACTCTCTCTTGACAGTGGAAGAGCTCTGTTCCTTTGCCTTCACCCTATCTGCTCTATCAGTACTGATTTACTGCTTTGGCTTCAAGCAAGGCTCACTGCTCTTGACTCAAAATCCTGAATAAATGTCAAATAGTTGTCTTGAAGGGCTGTGAGTCTCTATCTGTACATCTGTCTGCTTGAATGGCCATACCTTCAGGCAACACACTGTATGGGTATCTTCTGCTGCTGCTTCTGAAGACTTCCAGTCCTGTTTTCCATTTCTGTGCTTTTTCTGTGAAGCATCCCTTTGGAATCACTTTTCTCAGTCCATCTTCCAGGTTATTTCAGGAGGCTGACCCAGTAGGTGATGCTCTCCTGTTTACATCACACTGCAATCCCGTGCTGGTTGCCTTTGCCAAATAGCTGTCCAAGTTGGGTGGGATGAGCTTTGAAATGCTGATCCTTCATGAACAATGCTTCCTTGATAGTCATCATGGGCAGGAGATCAACAGGAGCCAACATCCAGGTCCAATTCCAGCTCAGGTGGTGACAGTCGCCATACCTAACTAACCCTCTTGCCCTTTCAGTCAGATTTGCCATTGTTCCATGATTTGTGGGCAGTGGTTTACTACTGCCTGGTTCTCTGGACTCCCATCTCTCAGCTCTGGTTGCCAGGCACAGCTGTAAATCTTGGCAGGCAGTCAAAGGCTAAAGAAGAAGTCTGTGCAGAGCCAGGCAGCCTTGAGTCAAGGAAAACCTCTCCCATGTCCAAGGATTTCTCTGCAAATTCCTCCCAACCTCATCATTCCTAGCTCCTCAGAGGTTGTGAAGAGGGCATGACAGCAATAGCTAAAGAAGTGGAGAACAGCTGGACACTATGATTTATCTCTCTGCTGTCTAAACTTACTTCAAGATAAAAAGGAGCTGATTGACATGAGAGCAGGAGGCAGAGCATATGGAAACCTCCTGGTCCCAAGAGGGACCTGCTGCAGCTGCTCTCCAGGGCAGGGCTGAAGGAAATGCCTTTCTCACCTCATCAATCATGACATCTCCTTCTTTTCACAGATCTTATATTTTGCAGATCTTACATTTGCCACGCAAAGCTGCTTGCTGCTTCTGCAAGTGATCCTCTGTCAGTGCAGTGCTGAGGCTCTGAGGCTGCTGTAGAGCAAAGGAGGAGAGGAAAAAAAAACAGGACAGAGGAAGGGGAGCAAGACCTCTGCCAGGACACACAGCAGAGGCTCTATAGTCATAGCAGTGTGCTTGGGTGCTGGAATATTGGATGTCAGACATTCTAGAAGATGATGATATATAAAATGACATACATCTCAGGGAACTGCTGCTTTCTTCCTCTTGTACTATCTTCTTTCTGAAGCCTGTCAGCCTGCTGTTCTGTCCTCTCCTTTTCCTCCCTGCTGTATCCTCTTCCAGTTGTTCCTACACAGACCCTGGGAATTTTATAGGTGTTAAGGGGGAATATAGGTTTGGAATATGTTTTTTTCTGTCTCCTAGATTTCAGGAAAGGAACCACCCCTAAAATATCTCTTATTCACCACCTTTATCCTACTGGGAGAGGCTCAAAGCAGTTATGGGCAGCATGATCCTGACAGGTAGCCTGCTCCTGGAGATGCTTTTGGCACTCTGCTCTGCACACTTCTCCAGAGCTAGTGGTCACAGGTTTGAACCCACAATTTCCACTAATTGTTTTGCAGTGCTCATGGACTAGAGCCCTTGCTTTGCCCACTATAGCAGTCCAAAACCTTGATGATGATCCCAAGCTTGGAGGAGAGGCTGGCACACCAGGAGCTGTGCTGCCATCCAGAGTGACCTGGACAGGCTAGAGAGATGGGCAGGGAGAGACTTAATGACATTTAACAAGGGGAAGTGTAAAGTACTGCATCTGGGAAAGAACAAGCCCATGGATCAGTACAGACTGGGAACTGATCTGTTGGAGAACAGCCCTGGGGAAAAAGCTCTAGGAGTGCTGGTGGCTAGGAGGATGCCCATGAGGCAGCAATGTGCCCTTGTGGCCAAGAGGCCAATNCCTTCCAACCCCTAACATTCTGTGATTGTGTGATTATCTTCTCCTACAAGTGACTTCATTAATGAAGAGGTGGCAGGACAAATTTGGTATGCTACAGCTACTTCTCACCCTCCTGGGGCTGACAGAATCAGCTAGTGTGGCCAAGACAGGACCTACTCATTTTAGTTGCTGATTGCTGTGCAAGATCTTTGCAAGTCAGGCTATTGATGGAGCAGTTAGCAGTGCAGAGCCCCACAGGGCTTTGATAAACATAGAGTGGAGAGTGTTAGCTTGTGGTTTGGTCCTGGCTGGGGGTAGTGTCAATATTCTCAGATGCTTGCTTGGAAGAAATAATGCTGACTCAGGAGGTTTCCAGTAATGAACTACAAATACCCAGACCCTTCAGAAAAAGTTAGAAATGTGTTACTGGAAAGGAAAAAAAAAAAAGGAGCCAAATTTATCCAAAGGATAAAGGAGAAGGAGAAAGGGCATGTGTGAAACTTTCAGCTACTTCAAAGCTGCTGGTGCCATTCAGGAAAAGGAAATAAAAAACAATAGCTGTATCCAAAAATAGACCCAGGCAGGGGTTTGAGAGGACACAGGTTGCTTAATAAATCTTTCCATGTTTCTAATCTGCCCTGGCTGATTCAGATTACATTACTGAAATGTCACAATTGCTAAGCATTAACAAGTGATAAGAACACTTTTACCACTGACTAGACAAGCAGTAATTAGGCCATGTCCTTTCTCTCTCCCCTTTGCTGTAGCTGTAACAGATTCTCCAAGATCCTTCCTCTATTTAAATAATGACTAAAAATGTGTCACAAGGCAATAAAGCAAAGCGACAGAAAACATAGGAGATAAGCCCACAGATGCTATATTTTATTAAAGGTGTTTCTTAATAATAGATAGGACAGTTACAAAGTGTTGCATTAGTGCATACAAGATACTGTGACAAAGAGACTGTATCATAGAAGCTTGATGTTTTCAAGAGGAACTTCTCAAAGGTTAGGTGCCCTGATCTCCTGATAGGCACTGGCACAGGTTGCCTAGAGACATTGTGGATGCCCCATCCCTGGCAGTGTTCAAGGCCAGGCTGGATGTGGCCCTGGGCAACCTGGTCTAGTGATTGGCATCCGTGCCCATGGCAGGGGGTTGGAACTAGATGATCTTTAAGGTCCCTTCCAACCTGGCCATTCCCTGATTCTATGATCTCAAAGAAAGCTTTTTGCCACATTAGCTGGCAAACCTCTTTTTTCAGAGCAACACCAAATCATGTTCCTAGAGAGCTATGGATTTGCTGGGTGGACTGTTCAGTGGATAAGGAACAGGCTGGCAGGTCACATCCAGAGGGTAGTGGTCAATGGCTGGAAGTGCAGCTGGAGATCAGTGCCAAGTGGTGTCCCTCAGGGCTCTGTACTGGGGCCTGCACTGTTTAATATTTGTATAAACGCTATGGCCAGCAGCATTGAGTGCACCAGCAGCAAGTGTGCAGATGACACCAAGCTATGGGGTGCTGGGGATAAGTTGGAGGGGCAGGATGTCATCCAGAAGGACCTGGACAAGCTGGAGAGGTGGGCCCAGGGGAACCTCAGGAGCTTCAACAAGACCAAGTGCAGGGTCCTGCACCTGGGTCAGAACAATCCCCACTATCAATCCAGGCTGGGGGATGAGATGATGGAGAGCAGCCCTGCAGAAAAGGCCTTGGGGTGCTGGTGGCTGAGAAGCTGGCCATGAGCAAACAGTGCACGCTGGCAGCCCAGAAGCACAATGGCATCCTGGGCTGCAGCAAGAGAAGCGTGGCCAGCAGAGCCAGAGAGGTGATTCTGCCACTGCACTCTGCTCTGCTCACACCTCCTCTGCAATACTGGGTCCAGTTCTGGAGCCCTCAACACAGAAAGGACATGGAGCTGATGGAGCAGGTGCAGAGGAGGCCATGAGAATGCTCAGGGGCTGGAACACCTCTGCTATGAGGACAGGCTGAGGGAGCTGGGATTGTTCAGCCTGGAGAAGAGAAGGCTTCAGGGAGACCTACTAGTGACCTTCCAGTACCTAAAGGGAACTTCCAAGAAGGCTGGAGAGGGCCTGTTTGCAAAGGCCTGGAGTGAAAGGACAAGGGGCTATGGTTTTAAATTGGAGAGGAGTAGATTTAAACTGGACATTAGAAAGAAGTTCCTCCCCACAAGGGTGGTGGAACACTGGCCCAGGTTGCCCAGGGAGGTGGTTGAGTTCCCATCCCTGGAGGCATTCCAGGTGAGGCTTGCCAGGGCTCTGGGCAAGCTGATGTAGTTGAGGATGTGCCTGGCCACTGCAGGGGGGTTGGACTAGATGAGCTCCAGAGGTCCCTTCCAACCCAAACCATTCTGTGATGTTTGGCTTTGTGGCATCTTAAGAGTCCAGCTGATGCAATGATCTAAGTCATGGACATGTCCTAGGGTAGCAGACCTTGGGAGAAAAAGGAAATGGTCATTGGTAGGCAGGAGTGGATGGATGGATGTGTCTTAAGGAGACTGCTCCCTTCTCTCTTTCTCCTCCTGTTGTAACTCCACGTGTCTCTCTTGCAGATGGGCTGGCTGCCTTCCGGGCTTTCCTGAAGACAGAGTTCAGTGAGGAAAACCTGGAGTTCTGGCTTGCCTGTGAGGACTTCAAGAAGACGCGCTCAGCAGCCAAGCTGGCAGCCAAGGCTCAGCGGATCTTCGAGGAGTTCATTGATGTGCAGGCTCCTCGAGAGGTGGGTATGGCAGCACCCTGCTCAGGCACAGCATCCCCGCATCCAGCTCACCCAGCTGAGACCTGTTGGCTGCTGGGGCAGGAGGGAGGGATGGATGGATAACGTCCAGGAGTCCTCCTTCCTCTTCTAGAGGTGATGGTGTGGAGGGCATAAGGAGGATGGGAATGTCATCCTGCCTACTACAGCTGTCTTTGTTTGTGGTGATTCATCTCCTGCTGAGGGCAACTACTTCGATGATACTATATTAGTCATGGCCAGTGAGTTCACTAGTAAGAGCAGCTTACATTTCCTAACCTCTACAAACTTCCTAGGAGTGTTTCACTTTGATCCTCTCCTTTACACTCAATCCCTAAGCAGACTATTGGGCTAATTTCTCACAGGACATTTTGCATGGAAGCATCCCACAAATGACTAACTTGCTGACTCTCCAAGAAGGATTGTTTATCTGCTGACTAACACCCATCTCAATTAAAGTTTGTAAATGATGAGAGCAACAACTCAGAGCTGAACGAAAAAGTGCAGTCAACAACCCAGAGCCTCCAGTTTTTAAGTCCTCTTCCAAGTACTGCCAGGCTGATGTGACTGTCATGGGGTTGGGTTGTGTTATTGTATTCCTGTTGTGACCAGGAGGGTGCTTGCTGCACCTGCAGTCCTCCTGCTAGATTGCACAGGTGCTTGTGAAGGGATCCCCCTCAAAGGGCTCTCTTTACTCCATCCTTGAACTAGAAAGGATATTTTGGGGCTGAGAAATACCCAGATTTACACCAAAGCATGTGGATGTCTCAGGGCACACTTCAATCCACATTGTCCTCAGTGAGCACCTTCCTGAAGCTGGGTGAGATTTTCAGGGCTGAATCTGCATGAGAAATGTGAGCACAGGCCAGATGGAGTCTCCCCTAAAATTTGCTTCTGTTGTCATCATTTTGAATGTGAAGTGACCCTGATGTGACACAGAGAGTTAATCTCTGTTGCTGTCATCTTAGTTAAGGCAGACAGCTTGACTTTCTGGGCTCCTTTAAGTTTAGACACTGGGTTAATAACAGTAAATAACATCTTTATCAGCCAGGTTTTAACCAATAACCCTAACAAATGCTTAGTGCTTTGCTAGGGAAAGAAAACACATTGTTGGCTTTGCAAACAAAGAGCAGCCAGAACTCGAAGGTGGTTTATTTTTTCAAGTCCCTGCTCCAGATCTTGTAACACAAAGCTGTTATGGGAAAAATCAAATGATTTATTTGGCAGCAGCTGGGTTTAAAAACATTTAGTAAGAATGTACTAATAGTTCAAACCCAACTGAAAGTTCATTCATCCTTCTACTAGGCATGTAGCCAGGAGTAAAGGGACTGGAAAAGTCTTGGTTGACAGGGAGATGTTAGGCTGAGTCAGCATCTTGAGAACAGGGGCTACAGAAACCTGTGCTTTAAAGCCTGAATAAAAGTAATGTGATTTCAGAAGTGCTCAGATCACTATAAACCTAGTTCAGCTTTCCCAGATTTGGGGAGAGATTTGTAATGCTGGGTGGATAAATGCCGCAGCGTTTCAAGAGCTGTTTAGTCATGGACAAGGGTGGGTCCTTGGCTCTGCTGCTGCTTTTACAGCCATGGCCAAGGTGAAATGTGCCATTTGAAGCAGGCAAACTGCTCACTCAGCACCAAACTCTCTTCTGCTACTTTTCCCAGGTGAACATAGACTTCCAGACACGAGAGCTGACAAGAAGAAATATGCAGGAACCCTCCCACTCTTGCTTTGACCAAGCTCAGGGGAAGGTGCACAGCCTGATGGAGAAAGACTCTTATCCCAGGTTCCTGAGATCCAAAATTTACACAGACCTGCTGTCTCAAACCCAGAGGAGGCTCAGCTAGAGCAGCGATGGGGCCTTCAGGAACCATGTGCTTCCCACAGCAACCAAAACCCATGTCTAAATGTGAAACTTACTTGGTGTTAAAAGCAGTGGGAATGAGAGAAGAGGGAGAAGGGGAAGAGGAGGCTTCCAGAGTGTAATCCATATGTGGTATTAGGACTCTCTGAGCTTCTGTGCTGTATTTTGGTTAGCGATAGCATCTTGCAGTTGTTGCCTATCTCTAGCACAAACCCATAGTCCTCTCTAGTCACAGGATCACCTGCTGGGGAGGCAGGTTTCCTGCAAAACTACTGCATTGGCTTGTGTGTAAATAACACCACTGCACCTTTCCATCCTTCCAGACAACTCCGTGGCTCTCCCCTCTCCCCTGTGTTTGGAAGGGCCCTAAGGGCAATTTTGAAACTTGTGAAGCCAAGTCCAGTCCAGAGCACTGTCTCCCACCCTGGCTGCTGGGGTCTGGCTCCAGGGACCAGGGGAAGGAGAGAGCTGAGGGAAGGAGAAGGCAAAGGCACACAATTCATGCTGCTTCCCAGAGCAGAAAGCCATCAGTGAGCTCAGTTCACCTTTCTGTTTGGGTTACACACCTGTACGACACCAGCTGCCACCCTGTCACATGTCCTTATCTTCCAGGGACAGAGACTAAGAGTTATTTTCTGTGTAACTGTCAAGGAGCTGAGTTTTTCTCAAGAGGAAACCTAATCCCAAAAGCTCTCACTAGGACCTCATCAGGCAAATCTTCTCGTGTGAATGATTGTTTTTCCTTCATCTCATTTATTTGTACTGTAGTTCAGGCTTCATTGTGCTAGGCACCATAGTAAAACCTAACACGAAGAAGCTCTTGGCTGCCACAGACATTAAATAATAACCTTGGTGGCTTCTTGGGGTCAAGCCATGGGCTGACGGGAAAGAGTCAAGGGATGGAATGTCCCATCTGCCCCATGCTGAGCTGCAAGAAGAGCACAAGTCCTGCCTGCTTATGGCTGGTAGAGTTTTTCAGGTAGTACCTGCCCAGTGCAGGGCAGGGAGAGGCAACATGCAAAATCACAACTGTATTTTTGTTACTTGACTGGTTTTTGACTGTTGTTGTTACCTACCGATTGTCCACTGTGGGTTCAATGCCATGTAAAGAACTACTAAAAGACACGGACCCTGCTGGATGGTGCTTGCTGAAAAAAGAGGACACAGGGATGAGCATCTGGATGGGAAGTGGTGTGGGAAGTGTCCTTTGGCCCTGTTCTCATAGCCTGGGTAGGCAGCTGCAGAAGAAGGCTCCGTGCAGGTGTCGGTTGTGTGGCACCTTCTCTGTGCCCTCCCATGGCCATGCTGTTGCTCTTCTAGCTTTATTGGCTGTCAGATTCCTGCAATATTTTCTAGTGGAGAAGCAGACAGCCTGTCTGGGGATTTGAGCCTACAGACCAGAGGTCTGTTTTCTTAGTTTTATGAAGGCCTGGAAAGTGACCTCATGGATCTTTTACTTAAGGGCGAGTGTCAGGAGAAGAGAGCCAGGCTCTGCTCAATGGCATCCAATGTTAGGACAAGAGGGAATGGAAGCAAGCTGGACCACAGGAGGTTTAGTATTAACATGAGGAAGAACTTCTTTCCAGTGAGGATGATGGAGCACTGGACCAGGCTGCCCAGGAGGCTGTGGAGTCTCCTTGTCTGGAGCCATTGCAGAGCTGCCTGGACACATTGCTGTGTGAGCTGGTCTAGGTGCTCCTGCTCTGGCAGGGGGGTTGCACTAGATGATCTTTCTAGGGCCCTTCCAACCCCTAACATTCTGTGATTCTGGGATTCTTCTCTCCATTGCCCACAGATCAGAGGCTGCAAGCCTCTGCTCTAGTTGAGGGCAGTGGGGAGGTTTGACCCAGCAGAAAGCTGGTGAGAAAGGTATAGATTAATGAGCTGTCAACTTGGTAGACTGAACTCTAAAGCTAAGCATAATGTGTTTGGAATGAGACACAAAAAGCCTGCTTGGACATTCAAAGTTACTCTTTATGCATTAGGTAGGAAGCAGGTTTTGAGGGTTTTTTTTTAAGGATGCTGTGCAGGACATTAGGACAAATATGTTTAGGACCAAGATAGGCATAGTAAGCATGTTGATGTTATTTTGGAGGTATATTGCTGTGGTCTCTAAGGCACCAAAATCTAAATATGGTGCAAGTGCAAAACTTAGGCTCAGTAGGGAAACCTGCTCTTCAGTACCTGGTTGGTTGTCTTTAGAATTGTCCAGTTGCTCTGTAGGAGAAGATTAGTGAGAGGTGGGCACTGCAAAGTGCCCTGGATTCATCCAAGGGGTCTACATCATGCAGTGGCTTACCAGCCATGAGTTTAGCTGTTCATGGGCCCATAGCTTCATGGCAAATGTGGTACCTGGCAAAGAAGTTCTAGTTGGCCAGGTCTCTGGGGACATTCGTGTAATGCTCTGGAAGGGGTCAAAAATGTAAGTAAAGGATTTAGTCATGCATCCAGTGGATGTCCTTAGTGATAGCTGGGCTATAGGAAGGGAAACAGAATTACATCACCTCTACAGCCTCCTCCTGCCAGAAGTGAAAGGGGAGGAGGAGGGCAAGTCACCCCATGATCCAGTGAAACACTCTCAGTGCTTGACACACAAGTATAGGATGCAAAGCCACGGACTGTCAGGAGGGGCTGGAAGAACTCTCCTTTCCAAGAAGCACTGTCTACTCCACCTACACAGCACAGGATGGACTGAGAGCACTCAGAGACTCCTTTTGCTTTGGCTGAACTAGTTCCTCCTGAGGTGGCCTGCTGAGCTGTACCCTGGGGACACGGCAATCCAACCACTGCAGTGTGGCAGCTCAGCTTCCCAATGCCATGGTGTTAAACAAGCTGTGTTGGGAGGGATGGAGGGAAGCCACCTTGCCTGGCTCTGCCTTTCTCCCTTTCAGGCTACTCTTGACTGCCCAGTGTTGCCCTGGATGGAAGAGACAGCAGGAGCAGCAGGCTTATGGACTCATTGCTTTTAAAGAGAAGGCAGAAGGTCATGTTGGACTAGATGATCTTTAAGGTCCCTTCCAACCCTGACAATTCTATGTTGACTGCCTTGTGGTATTTCTCTTAAAGCTACTAAAACACCTTTCTGGGTGGTCTTGGATGCTGCTGATCTCTAGTGCTAGGTGATGCATCCCAGACAAGGCTCTTGAGTGGAGTGTCCTGCAGCCATCCATGGAGGTGAGGGTGACAAGGACAAGCCAGCAATGAGGAAAGAGCAGAGACCAGATATTGGTGTCGAGGAGTGAGGAACAGAAACTCAGGAGTGAGGACAATTCCCAGGCTTCCCTGATGGCTACAAAGGCTAGTTGTGTTGTGTGACTCTAGAAAGCCCAGGAGGTAACATCTCTTTCAGCAAGCTCTTCCAGTGCTCTTGCTGTCACCCTTTCAGATTGTGTCAGAACTCGTGGAAAAAAACTTCCAGGTAGCAAACACTCTGCACAAACCAAGCTCTCCTCTCTCCTGCACTGACCTGGGGAATCCCTTTGAGCAGGTGCCTTCAGAGATGCAGTTGCTGCAATGCTGATGCAGGGGAAGTGTTTTGCCCATTAAATTGGTGCCAGGTAATATCATCCATGGGAAACATCCTCGAGCACAGAGTGAGCAAAACAATTGTCTGTAGGCACATGGAGTCTATCATGGTTATTTTTGTGGCTGCTCTTACAGTTTGTCTCTCTGGAAGGAAAGCAGACTAGTTATTTAAAGTAAGTTTTTTGTTTCATTTTTACAACAAGAAATGGGCACCAGCTGCTTCTTTTATGCCAAATGTCAGTCTGAAGTGAATTAAAATAGGCAGCTTATAGCTCTTCCCCTTAAACCAGGGGCTGATTAAGGGAATAATGACTGAGCCAAAGCTTTGGAAAGCACTGAGTGATGACTAATCCCCACCAAGGACAAATATTGTATCTTTTGATTCATCTCTCACTGATGTGAAAAGGATATTCATAACTTCCACACCCCATTTCCCCTCTCCATAAACACCACACCTCCAAAGATTTCCTCCTGGTTCAAGTAATGTCAGAGTGTGCCATCACATGAAGAGGGGGTTAAAAAGAAATGGTTCTGCTCAGCTCTTTTTATTCTGTGTATATGCTGGCGTGTATCCAGTCAGCTCCCAACTTTCACAGCAAAAAGGAGGAAGAGTTTACAAATTGCCTTTTTTTACAAGCTTCAGATGTTGCTAACTCCAGAACTCCAATCTGCTTTGAGTTTCTTTCTCCTGCTTTATCCCATCAACCAGGTTTGGGATGGCTTCCATCACTTTCACTGGACTTGATGTGCTGATGGGTCCCTGCTTTCCATGCTGGGAAGGTGTGATAGGCAAAGTCCCACTGGTGGAAGCAGGGGGGGAAAATAGGGGTGTGTGTCTGTGTCTGTGGGTGTGTGAGAGTGCATGTGACTTCATGTGTATGTTATTTAGTGTCTCCTACTAGAGAAGCTTTTCTGAGACATAGATGTGCATGTTAAAATAAGAGAATTAGGCATAAACGATGTAAAACGAGATTTCTAGCCAGTGCTGTGTTTGCTTTGTGTGTAAGTATGACTAGGACTAAGAGATATAAGACTCTGCTAGGCTTCCAGTTATCCATCAGAGCACATGTATCAAACCGAAGTGAATGTTCACTGAGAGACACAAACCCAAAATGTTTACAGCATTCGGAGCAATAGCAAAGCATACCTCATGCCAGTCCTGGAGTGCCTCTCACCCAGCAGGGCAAGTTCTCCCCTCTCTGGGGACCTCTTGCCTCTCCCTCCAGACCCCTCTGTCCTTCTCAGTCTTGGTCTCTTGGCCTTCTCTCCTCCTCCCTGGAGCACTCCTGTTCATACCAACCTACACTGTTATGTCACATAACCTCTTCCCATGCCCTTCTGCTTGCATACTCTCCATCCCTATCTATCTCTCCTTCCTTCTTTGCCTTTTCCTTCCCCAGACAATCATCTCTGGTCTCACTATCTCCTACGTAGCTTCAACTGTCACTATAAAGCTCTTACTAACTATTACCTTGCCCATTATATAAGAAGAAAATGCTTTACATAATTTCTGTGTTATCTGTCATTCCTGGGGCTGCTGCAGTTGTCTTCTTCCTTGGCTACTGTGTTTTCTCCAGCATTATGGCACAGAACTGGAATTCAAGTACATTTTGCTGCTAGACCAGAATGCTTTTCTCTACCAAACACCCCTTGGGCTTTGCAGGGGCTGGTCTTGTCCCCAGTATGGTGTTGTCTTCTTCCATCTCCACTCCATGTACTGTGCTTGTGGCAGGGGCTGGCTAGTTGAGAGGGCAGTTGTGCTATGTGGAGGCAGCTCCTGCTTCCTCCTGGCTTTCTGATAAACAACAACAAAAAAAGTGTAAATAAAGGTGTGTGTGTGTGTGTGTTGTAATTGCTTAGTAAAGTCAGTTGTTCTGCTCTGTGCCTCCTCCTGCTTTTACTGGGAGATGTATCTCTAATTTTTCATCTCTAATGAAAAAAGGAAGGTAAAAGCAAGCATTCCCCCCCTGAAGAGCAAGAATGGAGAACTAATAACAACAGATGAGGAGAAGGCTGAGGTTCTCAACAACTTTTCTTCTTCAGTCTTCACTGGCAACATCTTTCCCAACACCTTCAAAGTTAAAAAAACAAGAAGGTGGGGACCAGGGCAGTGAAGTACCTCCTGCTGTATGTGAAAATCAGGTTCATGATCTCCTGAGGAACCTGAACATGCAGAAGTCTATGGGACCTGATGAGATGCACCCCAGAGTCCTGAGATGCCAATGGCATCCTGGGCTGCAGCAAGAGAAGCGTGGCCAGCAGAGCCAGAGAGGTGATTCTGCCACNTCTGCAGTAAACTCAGCCTGGGGTTCAGGGAAGGGAGGGCATGGGAGGGAGGTGGCAAAAAGGGGTTCAGTTTATTGCTGAAAAACCCCCAACAAGGCACAGAAGAAAAGGCAGTGTCTGGGGGATATAGGGACCAGCCATGGTATTAACTGCTTGTCACCAGTAGCCCCACAGCTCCCAGTTTGTACCATGTGCTGGGCACGCCAGACTGGACCTAGAACATGACAGGTGAGGAGCTGCTTAACTTTGCATTTCCAGCATAGATAATGGTGTTATCCTAAAAGAAATGTCTCCACATTGCTCTACCATTGCCAGCTAGGAAGCAATGAGGGGAAGGAGGCACCTTGTGTGTTCATTCACACCCTGGGGCCTCACTGGTAATGGGAAGAGCAGAGCACCCTGGGGTTGATTCCCCCTTCCTTAAAAACCACAACTGAATTATCTCATCTTCCCATAACCTCTCTCCCCTCTCCTCTACAAGCAACCCAAATCAAAGATTTTGTTTGAAGCTGGCTGGCACCTCTATCTTTAGTGGGATGGCAGTATCCCACTGGCAGGAATGGGCCTTGAGGATCCAACTCTAAACCCAAGCACTGTGCTTGTGGGTGGTTCAGAGGAGATTTAGGAGGGCATAACTGTACCTGGTTAGTAAGACCAGCTCTTTTAATATCTTTCCTATGCCATGTTTTTATTATAATTGGATCCTAATGCTGTAAGTGCCTCTGCACTGTCTGGGTGTTGGTAGATAATAAGAGGAGCTGTTTGGGTAGGACACACAGGCTGTTCAGTCTGATTCTTTTTTGTTCAGGGGAAAGAATGGGCTTGGGTTTGGTTTGATCTTCCCTCTGCATTAGCTGCTCATTTTCTAGGCTCACCTTCCCCTTGGAGGCTGGAGCAGCTCCTCAGCCATCCCAGGTACTGAGTTGTGTCACCTCATTGTGAAGAGTTTCTCCCCTGTAGTGCACAGAGACTGCAAGGATGGAATGACCAGCCTGCTCTCTGCTTGGGTGTCT
This sequence comes from Bucco capensis, assembly GCA_013396975.1. Lineage (NCBI taxonomy): Eukaryota > Metazoa > Chordata > Aves > Piciformes > Bucconidae > Bucco > Bucco capensis. Next base: position 88,477 of record VWZO01004368.1, read on the forward strand.
GAAAATGTGCTGCTCAAGCATATTTTCCGGTGTGGAAAGTGGGAACTGCAAGCCCAGAGATGGAAAGGTGTCTCCTAGCAGAGCTGCTGAGGAGGCTAAGGAGAGGAGAAGCTTGTGCTTTCTCAGAGCCTGTATTCATCCTTCTGAGTGCTAGTTTCACATGATGGTTAGGGCAGCAAAGGGATATGCAAAGGGTGGTGGAACACCACCCTGGAACACAGTTCTGGAGCCCTCAACACAGAAAGGACATGGAGCTGATGGAGCAGGTGCAGAGGAGGCCACGAGAATGCTCAGGGGCTGGAACACCTCTGCTCTGAGGACAGGCTGAGGGAGCTGGGATTGTTCAGCCTGGAGAAGAGAAGGCTTCAGGGGAACCTGCTAGTGACCTTCCAGTACCTAAAGGGAACTTCCAAGAAGGCTGCAGAGGGCCTGTTTGCAAAGGCCTGCAGTGAAAGGACAAGGGGCAATGGTTTTAAACTGGAGAAGAGTAGATTTAAACTGGACATTAGAAAGAAGTTCCTCCCCACGAGGGTGGTGGAACACTGGCACAGGTTGCCCAGGGAGGTGGTTGAGTTCCCATCCCTGGAGGCATTGCAGGTGAGGCTTGCCAGGGCTCTGGGCAAGCTGCTCTAGTTGGGGATGTCCCTGCCCACTGCAGGGGGTTGGACTAGATGAGCTCCAGAGGTCCCTTCCAACCCAAACCAGTCTAGGATTCTAGGATTCGTTAACTCTAAGCAGTCTCCCTAGAGGTGCAGTCTGGAGAGAAGAGTCAGAAGTGTTGTCAGTAGTATCTAGGAGACTACAAGGAAGGTAAACCTGGAGAGCTTTCCCTACTAGTGTGCTGCTGTCCTTTTCTGGATACACCCTGCTGCTACTTGTGATAGACCACCCAGCCCAAAAGCAAGGACCTGAGTGGAAGCAGCATCAGAAGCTCTTCTTGGAGAAGACTGCCACAAAGCTTCCCCACAGTGAGCAGCAGCAGGAGCACTGCAGCAGGAGCTTCAGGCTCCTCAGGTGAGCAGCACCCAGCATGGTGGTGACCAGTGCAGGCAAGTGAGGTAAGCAGAGCTGCATCCCAGACTAATTACCTGCTCCATTGAACTGGGAGCCTCACAGAAACACACATATATCTGCAGGAACCTTCCCAAAAGGGAAGACAAGGCATCAGTAGCTGGGAACTGCTTGTTCAGCCATGCTCCAGAGGGAAAATGGAAAACTAAGCACTTCTCTCCTTGCTGTGAGTGTGGCAGGAGGACATGGTGCTGCTGAGCCAGCCACTTGGGTCTCTCCAGCCCAAGTGTCACTGTACACATCCTGTGGGAAGAGGCAGTGATGGCTGGGGAGACAACACTCTTTATCAGCCCATTAAATCCTCTGAGACACAGCCAAAAGTGGCCATGGTGAAGATGGCACAGCTTTCCCATGCCCCCAGTGCTGCAGGTGGCACAGCTCCCATCTGCCCCTCTGACAGCTGTTTCCATCCCACCAAGCATGAAAGCAAGTGCCAGGTCTGCTCCCTGTACCGGGATGGATGCATGAGGAAGGTCTCTCAGCAAAGGGAGCTGTGCAGATGGATCAAGCATGACTGAGCCACAAAGAGCAAGCAAATGCTTTCTCTAGTCTATAAAAAGCAGCCCCAGGCTCCAGCAGGCAGCTCACAGCAAGGTCTGGGCTTGAACCATCCATGGAGGATAAACTGGGGAGAGATGAGAAGGAATAGGCTAGAGAGTCACTGGCAAAGCCCAGGGTGAGGGCTGAGAGTGGGGATAGGGGCAAACAAGTAAGGGGTGGGAAAGGCAAGGGCTGGCTCAGCAAGCAAGGAAAGTGCATCTGGGGATCAGGGCATGCCTGAGCTGGAAAAGTCAGAGCAACTCAATGAGTCCCAAGGCCCAGGGATTGGAGTCTGGAGGAGCCTGAGCTTGTTGGGGAAGGGTCAGGCAGCAGCTGAAGACAGTCCCAGGTACCAAAGCGGGAAGGAGAGGTGTTATCAGGGACAATTGAGGGCATCTGTGGGGGTGGGAGTGGTGGTGGTTGGTTGTTAACAGAAGATTACATGGTGGGAGACATGCTGCAGAGAGAGAGGAATGGGGAAAGGGCTTCAATGGGAAGGGCTGAGGCCAAGCAAAGCATCTCCTGAGCAGCTCTGGCAAGTGAGGGAGAGCAGTAACCTGGATCCAGCCCATCCTCCCTGCTAAAAGGTGAGTGTTTGCTACATAGTTTGCACAGGGTTGCATTTCAAAACAGAAATTAAATGAGCTTGTTTTTCTCTGGAAATTGGTGCAATGGGATTTATCAGTCCCTTTCCACCTCTCCACCCCCTTTATTTTTGCCCTAATTCCTCTCCCTTCTTCTCTTATTTTTCCCTTTTTATCTGCTGCTTCTTCCCTGTAAGCCTGTCTCTGAGCCAAAGCAATTTGCATGCATCCAAGGAAAGATCTGCCATTAGTGCTGCTCTAGCTCTCCTCTTAGTTAGGATATATTTAGCCATCATCTTTGTTGGGTGGGTTGTCGTTTTTTTTCCCTCTGCTCAGTGCCTTTAAAGAGCAGGTGCCAGGAACAGAAAAGTGAAGATTAAAAATACCTGCTGTCAGATAGCTTTCCCTAGGCAGATGTGCTGCAGTGCTGTGCAAAAGCAAGCACGTGAGCAGAGTGGGTAACAGCTGCCCCTTGAAAAGCTCATTTGGAATTCTCTTTTTTTTCTTTCTTTCTTTTTTTTTCTTTCTTTTTTTTTCCTTTCAATTTCAATAATCTCTTTCCGCACTGCCACTAATTTGCAGAGCAGCTATTTCCTCTCGTGCTTCACGTGCACACACAGTGTGCTTTTGTTGGGAAGCAATTAAACACCCTGGTGGGGGGGTAGGGAGAGGCAGAGGAGAAACTGGCAAAGGTACAAGTGCTGCTGCCTGTCCTGCAATGGGATGGGAGAGGAGTGACCTCATCTAGGTGCTCCTGCTCTGGCAGGGGGGTTGCACTAGATGATCTTTCCAGGGCCCTTCCAACCCCTGACATACTGGGATACTGTGTGAGTCACCTTGGACAGGTGAGGCCATAGATGGAGAAGGCTCATCTGCAACCACACTCTGCTCTGCTGACACCTCCTCTGGAATNGTCCTGAAGCAGTTCCTGGCTCATAAGCGGTGGCTATGGCCAAGACCCAGCTGCAATGTGGCTTCTTGGGGACCCCTGGAAAAAGCTCTGCTGCTCTTGCAGTCTCAGTGGCTTTCCTGGGCATCATCCCCAGCTTCTGAGTGATGCTGTGAACCTGTCTGCCCAGCAGCAGACTCCCATTGCAGGTGATCCCCTTCCCCATCTCCTTGTCCTATGTCTTTCCTTAAACACAACCAGAGCTAAACACCAGGTGTTGGTGAAGGAAGGGGCTCTGCAACACAAGCAGTGCCTTGAAGTCCTTCCCTTCGATTCCTTTGCACTCAGCATCTCCCTGATTCCATGGAGAGGACTCTGGCAGTCTCTGCTGAAGCAGTGCAAGGAGTGTGCCGTGCTGTTGTTGGGTTTTACTGTTCCTGGTCACTGTGGTTCCCCATCAGTTTAGGAGAAATCAGGTGTCAGGCTCCTCAGAGAGCCTCCCTGGCCTTCATGATATGGGATGTAGTGAGACCCCAGCAGTGTGGCTCCTCCCCTTCTTATTCCACTCAAACCATAGGAAAACACAACAATACCTGGTAGCAGAAGCTCTCCTCAGAGCTACACTGCTTTGGGGCACACATGCCAGGGTGCTGCTTTCCACCCTCTTATCACTCCCTCCTTGTTTCTGTGTTATCCACCTCATTTGTGGAATTTTGGGGCCAAACCTGTTGTTTTCCTGTTTCTAAAGGTTGCTAGCACTTCACAAATCCTAACCCAGAAACAACAGCAGCAACACTTGGGCCTGAGAAGTTCTTTGTTGTGCTCCTGCTGGGGAAGCTGGCAGCTGTACAGCTGCAAACGTGGGTGCTGTGCTGGCAAAGCACCCTCAGGTGCCTCCACGATCCAGCCATCTCCTGATCCAAGCATGCAAGGTCCCCTGCTTGGATTGCCAGGACCTCCTTGGTGGCAATGAAAGCCTGAGGGTGCTGGTCCCCATGGATGGGAGGTGGGCTTCATGCTGGCAAGGCTATGGCATGGTTATGGGAAGGGAGCCCAGCCCTGGGCATTGCGACACAGATGAGCTTTCTGTGTTCCAAAACAAGGACTGATAATAGAGGCAAGCAAGCTGGAGCCACAGGAGGCTGCTAAGCTAAATGAGACAGGAAGCACGTAATTCAATTAGATATAGAGCAGCATAAAGACATCTGAGTACACATTTATCATTGGGCTCCGAGGCTATTGCATAACCCTACTGAAGAGCTCTACGTTATTCAATATTGCACCTACCACATCCCATGCTGGTGAGATGCTGATCCTGAACACCATCTCCCAGCCCAGAGAAGGGGAGAGTTCCAAAAAGCTGCCCCACGGGAGCAGAGCAGTGGGATGAGCAGGAGGCTGGTGCTTGTGGCAGAGTGGGTGAAGGGTCTGTCCCAGCTTTGGTGGGGAGAATGTGCCTGGGACAGCCCAACTTCATTCCTGCACCTGGGTGTAGACCCTCACGGGTGGTACTGGTGCTGGGCTGTGTCCTAGAGCCAAGCACTGGTTCAGACACCCAAGTGTGGGGCTCTGCCACACTTCCTATGGCTTTGTGCATCTTCTAGCTGAGCAGCTGTGATGTCCAAGAAGGTACAGGTTTTATAGAGCCATAGAATCTTTTTATTGGAAGAGATCAGCAAGTCCAACCATTGATTGATTGACTCTCACCCTCCCACTGAGGTTTATAGGAGTTCCTCCCTCCCATGGGTGCTTACAGGTGTTTCCTCACTTCAGCCTTGCCATAAGCCTTGCCTCACCTGAGTCAAGTGCTTCAAAAGCTGCTACAGAGAGGACAAGCAAAAACCACACAGGCACTTGCCCAACACCCTTTCTTGCTATGGAGAAAAGCAGTGAGGAGACAGGTGGAGGTTTCAGTAGGCTCTAATACCAAGGCAGAGATGTTCAGAGCTCCTCTGCTCTGGCTCCCATCACCCATGGGCCATGGCTGTTGCTGCCATCCCAGCTGTTTTCTTGCCATGCAGTTCCATTTCCCTGGATACTTCAAGCAGCACGTGGCTCCCAGCACAGTGGCTGTCTCTGTGACCATAGGCTTGCTGCCAGAATTCATCTGTCCTCTGTGTCTCTAACACATGCTCAGGCTCCTGGAGGTTTTCCTCTTGACATAACCTGCTCAGAGGATACATCAAACATCAAGGGAGAGGCACCAGAACATCTCGTGCCTACAAACCTGTAGGTGGGAGAATGGACTGCTGCACGTGAGAACAGTTTTAAAGAGAAGAAAGACACAAGTGAAGTCCTGCTTAACACCAGGCATGTCCCAAAATGATGCCAAGGCATTGCTGAGCACTGCATCTGTGTGGAAATCCGGGGAGGAGGTGAGGATGCAGATCATGGAGGAGAAGGGACATGAACATCTCAGGCCAAGAGCTGTTGTTGGCTAATGGCTGCAGCTGGGAGGTGAGTGCAAAGAGTTTGTGTGCACAGCCAGTGCCAAAAGACCCAGGTGTCACCCCCTCCTGTGAGTACTAGATGCCCTCACCCTCTCCTGTAAGTACTAGATGCCCACCCCCTGTCAGCATGGCACTGCCATTTACAACACCAGCACAAGGCTGATGTGGCCAAGCACTTCCATAACCTCTACCAGACCAAGTGATGTGCACAAACCTTCCTTGAATGTTAGCAAGCAAAGGCAACCTTACAGCCCTCCCATCCTTACTCATCCCCTTCTTCCCTTAAGTCCAAAGCAAATATCACAGCTGTAGCCATGGCTTTAAGGGAAGATGTGAACAAGAGCTTTCTGTAGCTCCAAACATTTATCTGTAGCTGAATATCTTCTAACCAAGAAGCCTTAAACTTATTTGTTTGAGTGAAAAAACCCAGAGCTGTTGGGTAAGAGGCTGCTCTTGTCTTTAAAGCTGAGACAGGAGCTAAAAACCTGTGTTGGGTCATTTGTCCTGATGCATATTTTCTGGCTAGCTGTGGGCAAGACAATTTAGTGGATTTTTCTAAATGGTGGGGGAAAGACAGGAGTCCCTCTTTACAGTTCAAGGGAGCTGAAGTGCCAAGTGCTCCTCCAAAAGTCTCCTGCCCTGATATCCTCATGGTTCTGCACCCTGAAAAAAAAGCTCAAGAGGAGCTTTTCTCCCTGGCCCAGGGATGAGATGGCTACAAGATGTCATCTTCCCTAGCATGGCTCATCTCTCATGGGTAAGATGCTCCAGCAACATCCTGTGTGTAATAAATGCAGGCAGCAAGGGTAGGAGACTGAGCTCTGGAAAAATGTCTGTGCTGACTGTGGAGCAGGGACCAAGTGTGAGGGAAGGAAGAGGATGAGATGTGGAGATGGCTGCTCTTGCCTTTGCTCTGGGAAGGCCATGAGCTCCCTTCCAAGGCCACGGACTGGGGAACTGCAGGGAGGGCAGCTCTGAGCGACCCTGTGTGAGCCCAGCCTTGGCACTGGGGACCTGTTGGCTGTCATGCACCTCTCTGCTTGTTGCACCAGAGCTTGGTGTTTGCTACTGAGCAGTGTCTGACACTGCTTTAACTCATTCTCTTCACCCTTCTGTTTTCTGATCCTTCCCTTCCTGTTTCCAACCTTTCCATTGCTTTTAGCCTCTTCTTTCTGTCTTCAGTTCTCATTGGGATCCAGCTTTGTCAGATAACGTTCCCATACTTTGTTCAGACCTTTTAATGTGCATCCCCTCCCCTTCTCTTATCACAGAGCCAGCAGAGAATCTGTGGTGAATTAGTACAACTTCTGCCAGCACATGAGGTTGGACATTGATCCTTATTTACTCTCGCAGTGCCGTTTTAGGGGGGATGTGGAAACATGACACCCATCTGCAGCGCAAGGATGCAGTCTTGCATTGCCCTGGGGAGCACAAACCCTTCCCCCAGGCTTTGCATCTGCCCCTGGGATGCTGCAAACCAGCCTGACTCTGCTGGGGACTGGCATCCCTTGCTCAAACCACCTGGGACAACGGCGTCCTGCCGTGATGCCAGCGCAGCAGCCCTCACAGCGCTGGGAGAAGCGGAACTCTAGCGCAGCGGGACGGAGCTGACGAATTGCTGTGCCTTACGGTGTGTGTCCTGTCCCTTCTGCCTCCCCAGCTGCCTGCCCACCCGCTGGCGGTTACCCAGCACCTCGGGCGAAACGAGCCTGTTTTTTCCTGCTATCGAGGAAGCAGTTACGAGTGTGATGTTCAAGGACAAGCCTGGGCCTCCCACTCCTTTATGAGCGCAAAATGAAACCTACCTAAGCCGTTATCTTGGCCGGGCGCTTTCAGAGCAGCTTTTGGTTGGCTGGAGGCTGGAGCGCGGCTGGGTCCCCCTCCCAGCTCTCCCGCCTCCTGCTCGATATAAAGCGCACGTCCTTGCTGCTTTTCCAGCCGACGGCACGCCTCTGTGGGGTGCAGATGCTGCCGCAGCTCGCTGTTGCACGCCCCTGCCACTGCCGTAAGGAGCCGATGAGTTGCTGGCTGCCGGGGTGCCCAGCTCTCAGCATGTGCCGGGGCTTAGCCACGCTCCCCATCACTTGCCTGGAAAGGTAAGGGGCTTCGCCAGGCTGCGGCTCTGGCATGCAGAAGGGTTCGCTGGAAAAGACGCAGCACACTTCGGAGCGGCTGGGCCAGCCTTTGCTGCTGCAGCCCTGATGTTTCGGTAGAAACTGGGGTGCAGACCACAAGAAAACACGCAGCAAAGGATGGCCTGAGTGATTTGCTTGGGCTGTGTCCATCCTGCTCCCCAGGAGGGGAAGGCAGAGGTAAAACATGCAGAGGGAGAGGAGGCTGGATAGGGCTGCCCTGTGTGTGTCCGGGCGTAGAAACACACGAGGGCTGTTTCTCCGGCTCCGTCTCTGCAGAACTTTGCTTCAGGTTGGCAGCAACAGGACTATTTTGGTCAACACGGTTGAAATATGAAGTGACACGTTGCTCCTCCTGCTGAACACGGCTACGAAGCCCCTCGCTGCTGGCTTGACGTTTAAACACCTGTTTTCCTATGAGAGCCTTGGGATGCTGGAATGAGCTGCGGCACACAAGCGGCAGCGGGGCTGCGTGGTGCCTCGCGGGGGGACCCCGGGAGAAAAGCTGGTTTAGCAGCAGCTCCTGCTGTGTCGCTGCAGAAACCTCCTGGAAGGGAGGTGCCACCGCCGCGGTGACAGGCAGTAGCATCCCAGCTTCTCTCAGAAGGGTTATGGCACAAGAGCATTGTGTGCTACCACTGAGCTCATTGGGTCTCGAAGGCATGGGGTGGGTGGTGATGCCACCAAGAAGCGTGGCCATCTCCATGGCATGGTGGGAGGCTCCTGGTGACTCAGGGGCATCCCCCCCAAAAAAGCAAAGCAGGGGAGCATCAGCCCTGCTGGAGGAGCCTCGCAGCAAGAAGATGCTCCTGCTCTGCTGTGCAGAAAGCACTGTGTTTTTCCAGTGCTTTGAGAGCAACATGGCACTGCCAGGATATGGGGATGGGAAAAGGAGCCAGGGAGCTGGGAGGCTGTGAGGGCACCAGCTGGACATTCAGCAACTTCTCTGCTACCTGCTCCCAAAGAAAAAAGTCACCATGTTTTATAAATGCACATGGCACTACCTGGGAAGGGAGCAGGAGAAAACAGTCCCCTGGGCTTAATGCACTGCTGAGCATGGTTGCTAGGGAGCAGAAAAAGCAATTAGAGGTGCATTTATTTCATACATCAGAAGGCAAGGAAGCAGCTGAAGCTGAGGAGTGAGGGCTACCCCTCCAAGCTGTGTTGGGTCTGTTGGTTGCAGCCCCTGCGAGAGTTTGGGGTGGTGATGGTGAAGGCAGCAGTTCTGTGGTCCAGTAACCCCACCTCTCCCCTTCCTCCCTCCCAGAGCCAAGGATCTAAAGAGCCGCTTAAGGATCCTGCTTTATAAACCAGAGCTGGGACACAGGATCAGGACCTCCAGCAAGCTGCAGCTGTGCTCCAGACAGAGGTAAGCCAAGCAATGCCATGTCCCACATTCAGCCTGTGACAGGTCCCCAGGGACCAGGCTCTCCTGGGGGATGCTCCTGCCCATCTGCACAGCAGAGAGAACACAGCACAGCTCACCCTCCCCATGGTCCCACCCCAGCAGGCAGGGAAGGCGGATCACTTCGAGCTCCACCAGTTATAAAACCAGAGGGAGAACTGATGCTCTGGCATTCGGCACAAGAGAGCAAGGCATTAGTAACAGGCAAGAAACCCAGGGTGCCTGGTGTCTCAGCACAGTGCCTGGAACCCACAGGGAATTCAGGCAGCATTGAAAGCAAAATACTAAATACTACTGCTGAAGGCAGTAAAGGCTCTACCAGACCTGTACCATCTGAAAAGGGGCTCTTCTGCCTATCCTCTAGAGAAGCTACCTGGACAAAGCTGCACTCCCTATGGAGCTGAGGTCAGGCGAGCCATCGAGGAAGGTAAAAGAAAGGGAGAAAGGAAAGAGAGCCCACAGGTAATGGATACTGGGGTCTCACTTTGGTTTCCTGAGTGCCACTGCCTCACTTCTTGCACTGCCTCCCAGTAATGGGACTGCTTGACTCAAGTGCTGCATCCTTCACCATGGGGCAGGAAAAGCATTGATGGCAGGACAAGAGAGCCTTACATCCTTTTGTCTTTTCCAGAGACTCCTCACAAGAGGTACTGGAATGGAGAGAGTCCTTCGACCAGCTCCTGAAGAGTAAAAGTGAGTAGGATCTTATTCTTCCTTCCTGGTGAGCGCACATGGGAGAAGCACCACTTCCAGTGAGCGAGGGGAGGATTGCATGCCTGCAGCCAGTGGATGAGGAATTCATGTCTCCTCTTCAAATGAGATAGTTAAGGATTTAGAAAAAGGCCCCTTTCCTGTGCTGACAGAGCTGGTGCATGGGGCTCATTGCCTGGCTTGCAGAGTTGTACCTTTTTTTCTGCTGGCCAGGTGCTTTCTGGGTGGCACAAGCGCTGTCTCGCGACGCTTCGCTGCCACCTCGGGCTAGGAGTGTTGGTGTGGGCACAGGGCTGCACAATCTGTCAAGGCCAGTGGCATGGCCTTCCCTGACTGTCCCTGTCTCAACACTCAGGAGAAGGCACTGTGCCTGCTCCTGGGGTCCTTTACCCAGCAACGCAGCCAGCTGCCGGCATGTTTTGTGGCTCAGAACACTGCATTGCTGCCCTCTGTCTGTCTGTCTGTCCTCTGCCTCTGCGGATGGCTTTTCCACAGGGAGAAGGGATGTTGCATTGGGGAACATCATTTAGCAGGTTGCTAGGGCTAGGACAAAGGCTGGACTTGATGATCTTCAAGGTCTCTTCCAGCTGGAACTGTTCTAGGATTCTATTCTATGATTTAGTTGTTTTACTGAGACACACTGAGATTTTTTCCCTCCCATATTTGCTATATGTATGATGGTTCTCAGAGCTCCCCTGAGGTGCTGTCTCTCTCTGCCCCATGCAGATAGGACTTCTGCACCCTCTTTTTGAGTCCCATAGGTAATCCCTTTTCTATGCTGGGCTTTACAGCAGGTACACAATGGTAGAAGTGTCAAATTTTAATACAAAAGCAACTGTCTACCTTAAATGCTCTTCCACAGCAAGAGGTAGTCTTTTTATAGTGCTGTTTTGGGCCTGGGCACTCAGACTTCCTCATGTGCTGTGATGGCTAAGAGGCATCTCTGCTTTTGTAGCTTAATGCATTCCCCCCCAGCCTGGCTCTGAAATCCTTGCTGCAATTACTTTCTCATACCCCTCAGCATCTCATTCCCATTAGGTCTTAGCTGAGAAATAAAACCAAAGCCATCTCTGTTCAGTTGCTGCAGGCAACTCAGTGGATTTCTCCTTAGGTAGAGTTAGCTCTTTTCCAAAGCTGTAAAGAAAATACTCCAAAGCCTCGTTGCAGAAAGGTCAAATAAATAAAACCAGAGGATTATTTGTGTATGGGAAAGGATTTTATTGGAGGCTAGAGGCCAATTAGCAGTGTCTCAGAGGGTGGAATTTGCCCAGAGGGAAAGGAAATCTGCAGATGTCATGGTCTGAGCTCCCAGGGTGATGCTCATAGGCTGCTCACAGGCAGCATCAGTCTCATAGCCATCTTCCTCCCCCTTTTCTACCCTGTTAACTGCTCTTTTCTCCCTTCCCCAGGTGGGGTGACAGCCTTCCACACCTTCTTGAAGACAGAGTTCAGTGAGGAGAACCTTGACTTCTGGCTGGCATGTGAGGACTTCAAAAAGACCCGATCGAAAACAAAGCTGGCCTCCAAGGCCAACAGGATCTTCGAGGAGTTTGTCCAAAGTGAGGCACCCAGGGAGGTGAGAGCATTTTCTGCCTCTGTCCTGTAGCATTGAATAGAGTGGGTAAGGAACAAAATATCCTGGCGAGTTTTAATACAGTGCTCTCAGCTCAGTGGGAAGATACGCTCTGGTTTGTGAGCTCTTTCATTTCTTATCTCATGTGATCCACCAAGATGAAGGGATATCACAGAATCACAGAATGTTAGGGGTTGGAAGGGCCCTAGAAAGATCATCTAGTGCAACCCCCCTGCCAGAGCAGGAGCACCTAGACCAGGTCACACAGGATTGTGTCCAGGCAGCTCTGCAATGGCTCCAGACAAGGAGACTCCACAGCCTCCTGGGCAGCCTGGGCCAGTGCTCTGGCACCTGCACTGGAAAGAAGTTCTTCCTCAGGTTAATACTAAACCTCCTGTGATCTGATTTGCTCCCATTCCCTCTTGTCCTACCATTGGATGCCATTGAGAAGAGCCTGGCTCTCTCCTCCTCACACTCACCCTTAACATATTTGTAGACATTCCTGCGGTCTCCTCTCAGTCTCCTCTTGTCCAGGCTGAAGAGACCCAGCTCTCTCAGCCTGTCCTCACAGGGCAGATGCTCCACTCCTTTCATGATCTTGGTGGCCCTGTGCTGGACTCTCTCCAGCAGCTCCCTATCCTTCTGGAGCTGAGGGGCCCACAGCTGGACACAGTATTCCAGGTGGGGCCTCCCCAGGGCAGAGTAGATGGGTATAAAGGCTTGTCAGCATCTTCACCCTCATGGCAAGATGGATAAAAACAGTTTTCTTCCTTCCATGGGAGAGGATTTCGTGCCGAGTTAATGTTTGTGAACTCTGCTTCCTTGCAGGTGAACATTGACCACGAAACCAGGGAGATCACTCGGAAGAACCTGTCTGGTGCCACCTCTGCTTGCTTCAATGAAGCCCAAGCCAAGACCCGCACCTTGATGGAGAAGGACTCCTACCCCCGCTTCCTGAAGTCTGCTTCCTACCAGGACATGAGCAAGCAGGCCACCGGCCGCGGCAGCAGCAAGCGCTCCCATACCTGACCCAAGCCCATATCAGTGGTGGGGGGATGAGCTGGGGCACCAGGCAGTGCTTGAGAGACGGTCTGCAAGGGCTGAGGCCAGTCTGCTGGGCTTTCTGCTGAAGTCCTGCCATTTTAGCAGGATTCCCCAGAACCTCAAGCGCTTCCCGCTTCCCACCGAGCTGCTGGGAAGAGAGGTCTTCCCTCCCTGGAGGAGCAGAGCAGATGGGAACATGATGCCTCTCCTTGCAGCACGGCTGGAGACCTGCACCACTACAGGCACAGAAAGAAATTGGATTGGAGAGGCAAGCGTGGCAAAAAGAGATGGGACTCCCTGGAGCATCTGGAACTTGCAGAGCTGGCACAGAGCCCGGGGCGACCACCCCAGATATGCCTAGGGCAACCACCTCAGACCTGCCTATAGGGCTCTTCCTAGGAGGGAATGGCCAGAGTACAAGTCCAAAAGACTACATGGCCTTTTCAGGCAGAATGACCTTGCACCTGCCTTCTTCTGGTATTAACAGGAGGAAGAACTTGTTTGCAGTGAGGGTGCCAGAGCACTGGAGCAGGCTGCCCAGGAGGCTGTGGAGTCTCCTTCTCTGGAGACATTCCAGAGCTGCCTGGACACATTGCTGTGTGAGCTGGTCTAGGTGCTCCTGCTCTGGCAGGGGGGTTGCACTAGATGATCTTTCTAGATCCCTTCCAACCCTAACATTCTGTGATTCTGTGATTCCTGATCTGGAGAGATCTCCTTCCTGCTGCTTCCTACGCATGCTCTGCATCAAAGCTTTACACCTTCTTCCAGAACAGCACATCCCTAAGCAGTGACATTTTTATCTATTGCTTGAGCAACATGACCTTTAGATTGCACAGAATCTTAGGTCACCTCTGTAACTGAAAAAGTTTAAGATCGATTATTTATTTTATCATTATTACTTATCTATAGTATTTATCAGAAGCACATTGCTTGAAAGCTCTGAGCTGATAAACTAAATTATTGTAGAGATGGTAGCACTTGGCATGCCTCTCACCTTTCCTGTATGGTAACTTCAGAGAGAGGAGATCTGTAATGTGACTATGGAGCAGCAACAAAGAGCTGCACTTCAGCAAGGGCTGCTAGTGGGGTGAAAGGCAACAGTTTTCCCCTAATTCAGACCACTGATGAGATGCTGGCTCCTTTCTCCCCTTAAAGATGTGGATGGCATCATGTAGCCTAGCAGCTTGTCCTAGGCAGAGAATAACGATGTAAACCAGGCACTTTGGTGAGTGATCCTATTGGAAATTGTTTTACACATGAGAGAGGAGATCTGGGGCTTTGCCCTGGTTTAAACTTGGGCTTGGTGAAACCAGCCTGTAGCCACAGCACTTTATCAGAATACTTTATCAGACATCCAAGATGCTGAGTGAAACAGCGATGAGTTCAGCATCTTGAGTGGGGGGTGGGTAGCAGGACATTTCTTCAGCTTTTACTTGTGGGCTGAGCTCTTCAGAAGGGAACAGGGACTCCTGGGTCCTTCAGCCAACCCTGCAGATCTAGAGATCCTGTTTGGCAGCAACAGTGCAACCAGCCCCATGGGTGGCTGATGGGGAGCCTATGGGTGCCCTATGCTGGGTCATGGGGAAAGTGCCACCAGCACCTTTTCCTACTGAGACAGTCTGGGGCTGCCACCTGTGCCTCCCTTTGTCCCTAAAGACCAAACCTGGAGGTCCTTATCCTGCTGTTCCTCACTTCTTGCTGAGGGAACCTCCTTTTGCCTCCCTGAGCATCAGCTGGAGCATAAGGATTGCTTGGGCTTTTCGTGGCTGAGGACCAGTTTGGGGATGCTATTCTGAGTCCTCTTCCACTTCCTTATCCCAGTTCTACTTCTGAGCCTTGGTGGGTCCTGGCTGTGTTTACAGGGAGATTTCAGCTCTTTCCTTTCTTATTTATTTTTACAACTGGAATCACCTTTGTTGTGTTACTGAAGTGAATGATGCACAATGGTCTGTTTTCTTTCTTAAAAATTATTGTCATTATAAAATAAAATGTAAAGAGGAAAATGCTGTGACCATATCTTTTTTTTTTTTTCCTGTGAACTTTCAATTGATGTTAATTTTGGATACCTGGCAAAGCTGTTTTAAGTTCAGGATGACTTACTAAAGCAAGCTGCTTGTGTTGGATGGCTGGAGGGGAATTTACAGTTACTTTAAGAGCTGGGATGTCAGGAAGAGGAAAAGAAAAAGACTCATGAAAAGTCAAGCTTCTTCATGGTGTTTGACTTGTTGAAGAGAACTGAACAATTCACAGCAAGAATGAAAGCAGAAGTTAAGCTTTGAGTGTGTGGATTTCCAGCGTGTTCAGTACTGTTTGCCTTGCTCACCCTTTCCCAGGACTTTGCAGGACTGCAGGTGTCAGTGCCTCTTTAGTAAGGCACTAGTGGCTTAAAAGCACAGGAGGATCCAAATGAGGGCTGCTGTTTGCAAAAACTGCTTTTGGGTCCCTGTCATGAAGACTATCTGATTTTGATCAATAACTCAGCTCCTGATTGACTTCATTTATGAGCAGGAAAGCAGCTGTGGAGGAAACAGCCCACTTCTGGGGCAGCATGTGCTGTCTCTGAGGTCTCAGTAGTCCCCTGCTAATGCTCTGAATAAAACCCAAACCAAGCCTGTTTTTAAGTTGCCTTCTTGCTATTTATTGTGTATTTTGGAAAGCAAAGTTAACTGGCTTGCATCAGCAGAGGAGACTGTGAGTGGATTGCCAAGGAGGAGCTGACATTGCAGGTGACTAACTCAGGAGCACTCAGGCCCTGAGGGATTAATGTTAGCACAAGCCAACCTCTGCCACTGAAAAGCCTTTCACAAGCAGCTGCATCCATAACAGCATCTTCTGTCTCCTCTAACACAACCATGCAGAATCCAGGGCTCATTGTTCACTCCAAAACACATCAAACCTTCTCCAGCCCCATCCCTGCAGGTGTCACCTACCCAGAGGAAGGGGGTTCAAACTTCCCTTTATCTTCCATTCACTCTTTTATTGAGTGTGGCCTTGTCTTATAAGAGAGATGATTGAGAGTCATAGAATCATAGAACAGTTCCAGCTGGAAGAGACCTTGAAGATGATCAGTGCAGCCTTTGTCCTAGCCCTAGCAACCTGCTAAATGATGCCCCACAATGCAACATCTACCTGTCTCTTAAACACCTCCAGGGATGGGGACTCAAGCACCTCCCTGGGCAGCCTGTTCCAATGGCTCACAACCCTTGCAGCAAAGAAATTCCTCCTAATATCTAACCTGAACCTCCCCTGGCACAATTTCCATCCATTTCCCCTTGTCACAGCAATCTATGTGTGTACCTGACCTCAGGCCATGTCAGGGGAAAGAGATGAGCCAAAGCATGGCTCATATCTGGCAAGAAAGACTTAGAGCAGTAAAACAGTCTACAAGCAGCTAGAAATAAAAAAAAAAAATGTGTTTTTTTTTTTCTAATGGCAGCTTCTAAATGAAAAAAATGAATGTTCTGGTTTGCGTGGCTTGAAGTTGGTTACAAACTTATTCTCCATCAAAAAATGAATTAAATTGTCCAAAAAAAAAAATATAGAACAAAAATAGTTTTGAGCTTTCTTTAAGAGGAAATTTGGGGTCCATTCTTATTGCACCATGCCTGGAAATCCTAGAATCATAGAATTGTCAGGGTTGGAAGGGACCTTAAAGCTCTTCTAGCCCCAACCCCTGTGCCTGCCACGGGCAGGGACACCTACCACTAGAGCAGCTTGCTCCCAGCCCCAGCCAGCCTGGCCTGCAACACTGCCAGGGCTGGGGCTGCCACCACCTCTCTGGCCAACCTGGCACAGTGGCTCAGCACCCTCCTGGGCAACAACTTCTGCCTAACAGCCAAACTAAATCTCCCCTCCTCAAGCTTGTGTCCATTCCCCCTAGTCCTATCACTGCCTGACATCCTAACAAGTCCTTCCCCAGCCCTGCAGATCCTGGAAGGCCACAAGAAGGTCTCCTGGGAGCCTTCTCTTCTCCAGACTGAACAATGCCAACTCTCTCAGGCTGTCCTCATAGGAGAGGTGCTCCAGCCTCTGATTATCCTCATGGTCCTTCTCTGGACATGCTCCAGCACATCTATATCCTTCCTGTCCTGGTGGCTTCAGAAGTGGTTGCAGTACTCCAGGTGGCAATGGATGGTCCAGGCTGAGTCTCATCCTCAGTGGTAGTTCTCAGCTTTCACAGCTGCTATCAGAGTATCCCATTTGCAAGGCAGTTTCATCTCTACAAGCCTGAGATGCTCCACAAAGAGAAAAAACCTGCTCAATAGAACCACAATTGCACCTCCTGTGCCCTCAGCAATTGCTGGCAAAACCTAGTGGTAATGTAACAAAACCTTCAAAGCCTTGGGGGGGTTGTGTGTATAAGACCCCAACCCACAAAACCACATTGAGAAAGAGGAGCTGAAGCTTCCCTCAGCTGCCATTGGGCAGGGTTGGCTGTGGTTCCTTCCACAATAAACCACTACTGAAGTTTCCCAGGGTGGAGGCTGTGAAATTGGAAGCAGCAAAGAGTTGAGCTCTAGGGAACAAACATGGGTCTGGTGCTGGGCATCACACATACTTGCTCCTGGGCCAGTTTTCCATGAGCAGGGATAGGGGGGGTGGATTTATTTGGTGGAAAAAAAAACCCTCCCTTTGCCCTGGGACCTGATGTGTTCCCGGTAGCAGCTCGGTAGGATGGCATCAGCACTCAGCCATCCTGTCTCCTCATGCTCTGGCAAAAGCAAGCAGCCTTTAAGGTGACCTGAGGGTATGAGTGGCCCCATCAGAACACTTGTTTGGGCATGTTTAGGGGTATAGATGCTGAGCTCCCTGTGTGCAGGCTCTGCAGTGGACACACATGCCTTGAAGGGGTCTATAAGAAAGATGGGGGCAATACTTTTAGCAGGGCTTGTTGATACAGGACAAGGAGTGATGGCTTTAAACTAAAAGAGGAGAGGCTTTGACTAGATAGAAGGAAGGAATGTTTTATGCTGAACTTGGTGAGACACTAGCCCAGGTTGCCCAGAAAGGTGGTAGATCTCCCATCCCTGGAAATATTCCAGGTCAGGTTGTTTGGGGCTCTGAGCAACCTGATCTAGTTGCAGATATCCCTACTGACTGCAGCAGGGTTGGACTAAACGACCTTGCAAGGTCCCTTCCAACCCAAACCACTCTATGATAACACACATAGGCAGGCAAATTCATCGAAGTTTGCATGTGCATGTGTGGAAAGCCATGGCTTTTCTTTTTAAAGACAGTCTGCTATAAAAATCCTCTTTGAAGACATTCCTGAAGGAAGCTCCCCAGCCAAGGGGTGCATTGAGCCATTGCAAACACTATTTTCCAGGGTTGTGTTCCAGCACTGAACATCACATCAGTGTGGCCAAGCATATAAAGCCTGGGATATTCTCCTTTGGAAAGATACTAAGGAAGCACTTGCAAAGAACATGAAGAGAAAAAAAAGTCATCCTGCTATTCAAAGCTACTTTAAAAATGATTTTGACTTTGGCAGGCAGTATGTGTTGCTGTATTTTAGCTCATGTGGCTGGTGCTAAGGGCATGGATAGTCAGAGATGAGATCAGGAATGAGAGATGGGGAAAGGGTTCACAGCAAATCTTTCTTTGC
>VWZO01004368.1:116515-136916 GCA_013396975.1 Bucco capensis
GAGTCTCCTTCTCTGGAGACATTGCAGATCTGCCTGGACACATTGCTGTGTGAGCTGGTCTAGGTGCTCCTGCTCTGGCAGGGGGGTTGCACTAGATGATCTTTCTAGGTCCCTTCCAATCCCTAACATTCTGTGATTCTGTGGTTCCTTCCAACCCCAAGCAAACTATGATTCTATAAACTGCACTGTGCAGTTTTCTGCAGAGCAATACCTGGCATCCTGAGAGAGCTGTTCTTCTGACTCCTTTATACATCTCCAGCAGAGAAAACTAAGATCATGGGGATGGGAGATGAGCTACAGCTTTCCTTCATTTACTGCTCTGCCTAAACCTAGGATTATCTTGGAGGGAAGAGAAAGGGGTAGCAGGAGTGTAGCCATACTTTCATCCTCATTTTCTATTTCCGAGCGGAGAAAGTCCTCAAATTCCCGGCGCTGTTTGTCATTGTTCATCTCTCTCCGGAACTTGCAGAGGCTCTTGACCATGTCACGAATGGCATACCAGGCCCATCGCTGCAGAGACCCAGCACAGCTCGTGTCAGTCAGCAGCATGGCCCCGGGGAGCAGCTCGCAGACAGAGCTTTCCTCTTGGGCACCCACCTCTGTGAGCCTAGAGTACCAGAGCACAGCCTTGGTGGTGAGATTTGTGACCCAGCCACCATCTTTGCTTTCTGGTACTTCTCAGTTTCATTGGTGGCCACAAGTGACAGCATGAAGCATTTGGCCTGTCCTGACCCAAATTCAGAGAGGTCTGCACAGAGCAGGACTCCAGAGCCTGTAGGAGTGAGCATTTCCCTATCTGCTTCCTCTTTGCAGCTCTCCAAGTGTGACACCCCTTACCCCACTGATGTGAGCACTGTTTGACTGGCAGAATCTCCTCTTTCTTTCCCACCAGGCAAGATCCTCAAGCCGCCAGCAGAGAAGGGCATTCCTTACCAGCTTGTCTGCGTTGACATTCCTCACTCTCTGCCTCAAACGAATGTTAGGCTTATGTGAATCACTCGGGGGGAACAGGCTCTGGTACTCTTTAAACCTGCCAGATAGGATAGCAGAGAGAAATCATCAAGGGAAGCCAAAAGCATGAGGAAGGCAGTGGTTTGGTGGGAAAGTGGCTAAGTGGGAGGAGCAGCTGCCAGGGACACCCCTGGGGTTGGGATCCCACTGGACTCAACTGTTAGGGCCAAGAGGGCCAATGGCATCCTAGGATGCATTAAGAGGAGCGTGGCCAGCAGATCCAGAGAGGTTCTTCTCCCCTCTACTCTGCCCTGGTGGGGCCTCACCTAGAATACTGTGTCCAGTTGTGGGCCCCTCAGCTCCAGAAGGATAGGGAGCTGCTGGAGAGAGTCCAGCACAGGGCCAACAAGATCATGAAAGGAGTGGAGCATGTGCCCTGTGAGGACAGGCTGAGAGAGCTGGGTCTCTTCAGCCTGGACAAGAGGAGACTGAGAGGAGACCTCAGTAATATTTAGAAATATGTTAAGGGTGAGTGTGAGGAGGAGAGAGCCAGGCTCTGCTCAATGGCATCCAATATTAGGAATAGAGGGAATGGGAGCAAGTTGGATCACAGGAGGTTTGGTATTAACATGAGGAAGAACTTCTTTGCAGTGAGGGTGCCAGAGCACTGGCCCAGGCTGCCCAGGAGGCTGTGGAGTCTCCTTCTCTGGAGCCATTGCAGAGCTGTCTGGACACATTGCTGTGTGACCTGGTCTAGGTGATGCTGCTCTGGCAGGGGGGTTGGACTAGATGATCTTTCTAGGGCCCTTCCAACCCCTAACATTCTGTGATTCTGTGAGTTTGATTCCTTGAGGAGGTTGGAGAATGGGCTGGAGGGGCTGGGCCCTCTCCCTTGGGCTTTGTTCTTGCATGTAGCAGACTTGGGAGTGCATATGCTGCTTATCTGCAGCACTTGTCCTCCTCCAGTCCAGCAGCCTGCAAGCTCAACAGTGATCTGGCCACCATGGGACAAGCCCTCATAACACTTTTGCTGGGGTGAGGATCTGCCTGTGATTTCAATGTGCCAGCTGATAGTTTGTTGCAGCAGTTTCTGTCTGTCACCTTGAGGTGGGAAGGATGGGTTTGAGTAACCTCTGGGCTTAAGGAACCAGCTTGACCAAGATGCTCACCATCGTTTTTCCATTGCTTTCTGCACAAAGACCTGTGCTGTCATCAACATGGAGGAGTTAACTTCCTGGGCCTCACTTATTTCTGCGATGATAGGAGAGTGGCAATCCAGCTGCTCTTCTGAAAGAGAAGTGTGGTCACTGCCTGCCCCTGCTAGCCACCCTTGAGCCACCATGACACCTCTTTCTACCTTCATATCTGCAAATGGCACCCTGTCACATCTCTGCCTGCCCTGTCTGCTCTTTGCTGAATTTGGTTGCCTCATTCCTTTTCCTGTCTATCTTGTGCTAATTGCAGACTTTAGGAGTGAAGCTGTGACTCCAAGAGTATCCAAAGGGGACAAGATAGGGAAGAGCTATTTCTGCCACTGCAGGAATTGCATGTTGCAAGCCTTGTTCAGTAGTTCTTGTCAGAGAAGTAGACCACTGTCCTAGAAATATAAGTAGCAGTGGGAGGCCTCACCAAATAAATGCTCCACTGGATGAGAAAGGAGAATTGGCAAGTCCCTGCAAAAAGATATAAAATCTGCAACCAGCATCAAGTCATAGAATCCTAGAATGGGCAGGTTGGAAGGGACCCTAAAGATCATCTAGTTCCAACCTCCCCGCACTGAGCAGGGATGCCAATCACTAGGAACTTTGCTCATGAATGGAGTCAAGTGCAGGATGGAAGTCTACCTACCAGCTGGGATTTCAGCATGGAAATAATTTCTGGCAGTGCAGTTCACAAGGAAGCCCTTGGTTGTGGGGTTGGTTTCTGTGGCTAGCTTCTCCACAGCCATCCAGAACTGCAGGGCTCTATCCGCATTGCGCTCCTTCAGGAACTTCCTGAAGTACTGCAGGTGGGCAGGGTTGTGCAGGAGTTTCACAAAGGTTCTGGAGAGGAGACAGCAGCAGATGTGAGCTTTGGGCCAGCAGTGAGCTGAAAAGTAGCCAGGACCTCTATCTTTGCTTCTCCAAAAAGAAAGAGGCACCTGAAGAAGAGCTAGAAACATGGGGGTGAGTGGTGTGTGAAGCAGATGGGCCAGTCAAGGTCCTGGTGGAGCATAGCCTCCCTTGTCTGTCTATGGTTTAGGTTGGAAAAGACCTTTAAAATCATTATCCACTGAACCATTGGCAATCCAGGGAGGCATTCTTCTGCCAAGTTGTTTGTTTTCTGCCATAGGTGCACCTGTCCAACAGCTTTGCTGTCATGTATCCAAAGCAACAGGTCTCGGCCTGAAAAGAAGGCTTCAGTCAGGAAGTCAAGGAGAAGACAGGATTTTGGCTCTGTGATGGAAACCTCAGAACATGAAAATAGACTAGGCAGCCCCCCAGGAGAGTGAGGCAGATAAAGGTGGGGCACCTGGAAGGACTATGATCCCAAGCTTGGAGGAGTGGCTGGCACACCAGGAGCTGTGCTGCCATCCAGAGTGACCTGGACAGGCTAGAGACATGGGCAGGGAGAGACTTAATGACATTTAACAAGGGGAAGTGTAAAGTACTGCATCTGGGAAAGAACAAGCCCATGGATCAGTACAGACTGGGAACTGATCTGTTGGAGAACAGCCCTGGGGAAAAAGCTCTAGGAGTGCTGGTGGCTAGGAGGATGCCCATGAGGCAGCAATGTGCCCTTGTGGCCAAGAGGCCAATGGCATCCTAGGATGCATTAAGAGGAGCGTGGCCAGCAGAGCCAGAGAGGTTCTTCTCCCCTCTCCTGTGCCCTGGGGAGGCCTCCCCTGGAATCCTGTGTCCAGTTGTGGGCCCCTCAGCTCCAGAAGGATAGGGAGCTGCTGGAGAGAGTCCAGCACAGGGCCAGCAAGATCATGAAAGGAGTGGAGCATGTGCCCTAGGAGGACAGGCTGAGAGAGCTGGGTCTCTTCAGCCTGGACAAGAGGAGACTGAGAGGAGACCTCAGGAATGTTTATAAATATGTTAAGGGTGAGTGTGAGGAGGAGAGAGCCAGGCTCTGCTCAATGGCATCAAATGGTAGGACAAGAGGGAATGGGAGCAAGTTGGACCACAGGAGGTTTAGTATTAACATGAGGAGAAATTTGTTTCCAGTGCAGGTGCCAGAGCACTGGCCCAGGCTGCCCAGGAGGCTGTGGAGTCTCCTTGTCTGGAGCCATTGCAGAGCTGCCTGGACACATTGCTGTGTGAGCTGGTCTAGGTGCTCCTGCTCTGGCAGGGGGGTTGCACTAGATGATCTTTCTAGGGCTCTTTCAACCCCTGACATACTGTGATACTGTGACTAGTGGGAGGAGGAGATTATGAATAAAGAGTAATTTACCACTGGGTGGTAGAGGGCTTCATGCATTTGGCCACAGAGGTGGTGCTCTGGATTGGAAAACCCTTGCCACTTACAGCTGGTAGATCAGGTAGTTATCAAGAGATGTAAAGCCAGAGGACAGGAGACCTGCATTCTGCAGACCTTTAGGACATCAGACCTGGAGGTGGACTGGGGCTCTGGGTCATTTCCTCATGACATGGTTTAGTGACATGGTGATGTGGGGTCATTGGTTGGACTTGATGATCTTAGAGGTCTTTTCTAACCTAAATGCTTCTATGATGTATGAGGTTAGAAAGTTTTTTATTTGAAGATCAGTGGGCTAGGTCAAATATTTTAAGTGTGGCTCCTGAAACTGACTCTCACAACAAACAAGAAGAGCTGCTCCTACTGGGCACTTCTGTCCTGCTTATCATTTACATCTCAATGTGAGGACTAGTGTCTGGAGTATTCTCAGGACATTCACATGGTCAGCAAGTACAGAGATCTCAGTTGTGGTCACAGGGCGATTTTTCAAGGGATTTTTCTGGGAATCTGAGAGCTGCCTAGTTGTGGGAAGAAACTGCTGCCTGAAAGAGTGGAAGTGACAAAAAAAAACAGCACAGCTCCGTGCTGCAAGCTGCCAGACCTGGGTCTTTTAGATGGCTTCTCTACTTCAACAATGGTTGTGTGTGACTTTTTTCTCACAACCTTCTGCCTGTTCTTGGATTCAGCAGCTGTGGGGAGAGAACAGAGTTAGCCCCTTTCTCAGGTGAGAGCCACAGATTCCTCACAGGTGTCCTTAAGGCAAAGAAGCTCCAAGAAACCTGAGCTGTCCCCAGAGACAGCATTGTGATGTCTGCCTGGTGAGATTGGCTCAGGAGACATTGGCTGCTCTGGGAATTCTTTGTGTCTGTGTTGTTTGACCTCCTTGGCAAAAAAAAAAAGCCCTCCCTGGCTGGATTAACACCCCAAAAATGCTTCTCAAAAATGGCTAGGCTTCTCTCTCCTTCTGGAGATGCTCTACTGGAGGATGGGATGCAAGCAGAGAAGATCTCTGCTTGTCCAGTCCTCTAAGGGTATGTTGGAGCATCTTCACAGGCCTGAAGGATAACCAACCCTCTCTCCCCTCCCTGCTTCTGGCCTGCTCACACTGGACTCACCAGGTGATGGACTTTGCTGACACAGAAGCTCATCCTCCTTGCTTGGGCTATCAACCTTGAACATCCTCTTCTGGGAGTCTGCATCAGCTAAAGAAGCCAGAAGAGATTCCATGTTCATTCCTCCTGACTGACAGCCCTTCAGCACTTTCTCTGAGTGCTGTGTTGTGATTGCTATTCACCTTTCCTTTCCCATTCTCTGTCCTGTTCCCATGACCTGCCTGTGACATTGCATTTCTCAGGTATGACTGAGGCCCCACAAGCTACCAAAGGGTTGCCTCAGGTGACTGCTGTCACTTTCCAGCACATCAGCAGGTGCCCAGAAGCTTGATATTATTCTCAAAAGATGATGTAAGCAGACAAAGCTGAGGTTTTATACCAGCATGGCCCATCCCAATGTCCACAGAAGAAGGTCAGGATGTGGAAGAGGGGTAACAGGGGCTGTTACTGGCTTTGGGTTACAGTAGCTTAGCTGCAGCAAAGTCTGGTGACCCAAGTCAGTGCAAAGATGTGACACTTGGTGCCTCTGGTATTAGCAGGAGGCAATTTGGCCCATAACTCACTGACAAAGCTTGGATTACAGGTCATGGTTCCCAGAAACTCTGTCCCAACCTCACTCTGTGGTGTCCACGTGCTATCAGCAATGCACCAAAGCCTGTGTGTTGGGGGTAGGGGTCACCATGGATGCTTTATCAGCCAAAGCCAGTGTGAACCTGGCTGGCTCGCATCAGTTTTTCCATGAGGCAGCAATGTGCCCTTGTGGCCAAGAGGGCCAATGGCATCCTAGGATGCATTAAGAGGAGCGTGGCCAGCAGAGCCAGAGAGGTTATTCTCCCCTCTACTCTGCCCTGGGNTAGCAGCAATTCAGTTTGTCCTCTTACCAATCCTGCATAGTAGCAGCTCCACCCCTGCTTGGATGAAGCCTCCTTTCCGGAGATCCTGGGTGGCAATTAGTTGCCAGTGCTCAGAGGAGAGACCTTCCAAGTTCCTTGTGCCATGCAAGGCCTGGCTCATCCTCAAGGACTCGTTTAATCTCTGGGAGAGGAGGAAACCTTGCTCATTCCTGACAGCATGGCCTTGCAACTTGGGCATCGGGACCTCGCTCCGCGGAAACTACGACGAGAAGAGCAGAGAGTGAGCATGCAGAGCACAGGCCCCAGCTGAGGAGCAATTCCTGCCCTGTGCCAAATGGCCTAGCTGCATGTTTTACTGTGCCTTGGAGTACAAACCTACCCAGCTTAAATCTCTCCTTTAGCTTTAAACTGCCTGGAAGAAACCTACATGGGCATGAAGGCCAGAGTAGACCTTAAATCTATCATACGAGGGACACGCAGCAGGTGCCCCCAGGTAGTCCAGACAATGGCTTGCCAACAAAGGAATGGCTTGCCTGAGGAGATCCACATCCATCCAGCAAGGCTGAAAACAATCCTGAAGTTGTCCCCAGCAGACAGGTCACCATGTGCTTTGTTGGTTGGCTGCTATCCCTGGGAGCATGCACGGGAAATAACCCTGCCAAGCCCTTGAGCAATCACTGCAGCAAGACCTGAGAGGAGTTTGGCTTGAGGGATGGTGCCTGTGAAGAGCGTGGCCTTGGCACCTGCTGAAGTGTTAACTGCACTTGCAGACCAGGTCTGGGCTCTGAGGTGGAATTTTATTGACAAGAGATGCTTAAAACTCTGTACAGTTAATTAACTTACAACCAAGAGCATTTAATGACTCAGGGTCAGGAGCTGCCAGCTGACTGATGAGAGATAGCCTCTCATCTCTGTGACCCAGCTCTTTGGGGACACCAGCCCTGACAGCCTCTCCTTACCATCTCCAGGATCAGCTGCTTGTTTGGGCAAAAGCTCAACAGTTGATTTGAAGAACATTATCTGCAGTGAGCAAAATTGCCTGTGTAGGGTGTGCAGGTGGTTTGCTTTGGGGCTTCTGGTCTGTGATGAGGTTCTTAAGTGTAAGGCTAGCATTTAGGGTGTTCACAAGTGTGGTGTTGGTGGGATTGCTGCTGCCAGGAGGGATAATAGTCTGGGAAGAGGAGTGCTGCTGTGACTCTGCTTTCTTAAATCATCCCTTTGCAGGGATCCAACTTTTCACATCCCCACTGGTGTCTGTATACCCCATAGAGAGGCTCATGTCCCCTGTGTGTCCCCTTTACCATATACTGAAGGAATATCCTGTCATCCTCAGCCAGAAATTCCTCATAGAAGCAGGAGAGCACCTGAGGAACAGCAAAGGTGGGTTGTCCTCACTCAGTGCTCCAGCAGCAACCCCAGCCCTGCTGTGCTCTGAGGTCACAGCAGTCATGCTGTGGGCAGGTTGCACCTCACTCACATGCCCAGGACAGCTCTGCCACAAGTTGTACACCCAGCTTGTAGCCTTTGGGCTACTCAGAGGGTTGTAAATATGTTTTACTTGTGTTCTGCTGGAACCAGTGACTCAGATGTCAAAGGATGACCTCTGCCCTGCCATGAGGTCACCAGCTCATAAATGATGGCTCACCTCTCTCTTCCACTGCCCAGCAAACCAGTGAGCATGCTCCTCTCCACTGACCTGCAGCCTCTGGTCACTGGTTTCAGTGCAAGGTTGCTTGTCCTTGTAAATTTTTCCCTTCCTAATATCTTTTGATCTTCCTTTTCCACATACCTCTCTTCTTAAATGTGCCCATAACCATCACAACAAGCCAGCTGTACCTCCCAGCCTGACCACTGCCAGCACCACTCTGTACCTTGCAAATCTCCTTCTGGGCTTTGGAGATCCAATGGGAGAATTCTCCAGACATCAGGTGGTTCTGCAAGTTCCTAAGAGTCCTGGTCTCCAAGGGAAGCTTCCCAGTGGTGCCATCCTCCAGGTAGGTCTTGCATATCTTCTCCCCAATCAAATGACGCAGGAAGAAACTGTTTTCTCTGCTGGGGTCCAGCACCACAGGCAGATATTCCTCCAGATCATGCCACAGGTCCAGGAGATGAGTCTCCATGGACCGATCCTGGTGCTTCAAGAAGTCCCTGAAAGGCCTTCCTGCACAGGTCTCAGCACTTAGGGCCCAGGGAAGAAAACTCAAGGTCTTGACTGGCTTTTTCAGGGATGGCAGCTGGACAAGGGATGTAGATGAATATAGGTTAGAGAGTATTTTCTCTTCACAGAGGTCTTCTGGATGAAGGACCTTCTCTGCATTAGGATTAGGTCTTTTGGGAGGGCTTGCTCCTCCTTTGCCTCCAAAGGCAGCATTTGAAGGATGTTCTGACCACTGAGGCATTGTTCCCAAAGCATCCTTATTCAGATGTGATTCCTTTGCTCTCCCAGCTGGCCCTGCCTGCCTTTCTGGTTGCACCTGAAAACTATGCATCTTCATCCCTTGGGTGTCTTTTCTTCCCCTGATCAGAGTCCAGATCTCTGCTTTGGCCTTCTTGCTGCAGTAGGGCCCTGACAAACCCGGGCTCCTTTTAATATGCATTGGGAGGAGATTTTCTGACAAGGCTGAGGACTTCTGTGAGTTGCTCTGTGATAAACGCTCCTGGTATTCCTGCAGCAGAGGCTGGCATGATTTCTCCTGCTCCATGCACACCTTGCAATGGATGAAGAATTTAGGGAGCCAGTAACTCTGAATGACAAAAAGGACCCGTTCCTGCATCTTGCTTAGGATTTCCTTCCTGGTGCTGATGGGCTGAGCATGGCTGGCTTTTTGCAGTGACCCTGAAATGGATGAAGGGGATTATGATTATTAAATTGGATATTAGAAAGAAGTTCCTCCCCACGAGGGTGGTGGAACACTGACACAGGTTGCCCAGGGAGGTGGTTGAGTTCCCATCCCTGGAGGCATTCCAGGTGAGGCTTGCCAGGGCTCTGGGCAAGCTGATCTAGTTGGGGATGTCCCTGCCCACTGCAGGGGGTTTGGACTAGATGAGCTCCAGAGGTCACTTCCAACCCAAACCATTCTAGCATTCTATGATTCATTCTAGGATTCTATGATGGGGGAGATGGCTCCACGAAGACCATTCCCAGCCAAACAAAGCTGGTGATGATATTCCATCTCTTGAGAGTATCCAGGAAAGCCCATCTCACTGGAAGGGCACTGCTCATCCCTGGCTCCCGTTTTTCTTACCAACGATGGTCCTGCAGAGAGTGATGACAGTGGAGCCTTGGCGCAGGTGAGTGGCTTTCAGCTTGTGAAGCAAGGACAGGTAGAGTTCCCTCTGCCTTGTGTCTGACTCGTCAAGCCCCAGGAGCCTTTCTGTGGTGAGCCAGAAGTTGGCCAATTCTTCCCCTATGGATCAGACAAGGGATAGAATTGTCAGGGTTGGAAGGGACCTTAAAGCTCATCTAGGTCCAACCCTCCTGCCATGGGCAGGGACACCTGGCACTAGAGCAGCTTGCTCCCAGCCCCAGCCAGCCTGGCCTGCAACACTGCCAGGGCTGGGGCTGCCACCACCTCTCTGGGCAACCTGGCACAGTGGCTCAGCACCCTCCTGGGGAACAACTTCTGCCTAACAGCCAACCTAAATCTATAGGATTTGGAGGGATTCCCTGTAAACCCCGCTGCTGAGTGAAGCAGCCTGTATTTTTTATATAAGAAAGTTAGGAAAAACCACATGGAGAAACTGAGGGAAGGGCTTAGAGAAGAGCCAGGGTTATGCACTGCCACCATGCTCGGCCTCTGCTATCTTCCAAAGCTCTAGCTGAGATCACAGTGTCTCCTGTCCCACTGTCCTCCAGCTCCATGCCAATGTCCCACCAGACACCTTGCCCATGGCTGGTTGAGAAGGAGCTGCAGGGCATCCAATGCCTACCTGTCATCCCTTGGATGAAGGCCCGAAAATGCCACATGCCCTGGATGCCACTGATGCACTTCTCCAGCAGCCACTGGTCTGCCTCTTGCCAGTTCAGCAGTTTTGCTGTCAGAGGGAGAGAGCAGAGCACAGCATCAAGGTTGGGGCCATGCAGGAGCAGTTCCCAAGAAAGTCCTTCAGACCCCACCAACATCCCTCAGGCTCCCTGAGACAGGCTGCCAGAGGGCAGCTGTGCTGTGGGAGTTTCAGACAGGGTTGTGGGATACATATGTGGCATTTGCAAGGAAAACCTGCTCATACTGGTGATGTTCTGCCCCAGCTAGTGTGCATCTTAAACATCCATCTTTTTGTTTGAGTTTGGGGCTTGGCCTCAACCCCTTTCAGCCTGAGGTACAACCCAATTGGAGAAGCAGCAGCAAGGCATTCAGCAATAGCACTGGAGCAAGCCTCAAAGAAGCACTCATTGTTCTGAAATGAAACTGCTTTTTTTGCTGTGGTGGCTTTCTTTCCAGTGGCCTTCCCTTGCTTGCCTTGACACAGAGCAGTTGGCTGGGCTGAGAGGACTCATTTTAGGGGTAAACTGAGCACAACTCAGACTTGCTGACAAGAGGATAGACCACAGCATAGGCCTGTTCTGCCAGTGCAGGAGGTGAGTGTATCATGATACTGTCTGAGAGCCCTGGATATCCTGCTTAGGAGTAAACCTCAAATGCCAAGGCCTTGATTTCCCATGCCCAGGGATGCCCTCCAGCCCCACTCCACTCTAGACCCATGTGTTTAAACCCTGCTGGGCAGCTATTTCAGCTCCAATCCGTGGAGGCAGCGAGCCTACAGTATCACAGAATCACAGTATGTCAGCGGTTGGAAGGGACCTAGAAAGATCATCCAGTCCAACCCCCCTGCCAGAGCAGGATCACCTAGACCAGCTCACACAGCAATGTGTCCAGGCAGCTCTGCAATGTCTCCAGACAAGGAGACTCCACAGCCTCCTGGGCAGCCTGGTCCAGTGCTCTGGCNGCTGGGTGCTGACTCATGGAAAAACCCTGGGATCTCCTTCCCCCTTGAAAACAGGAGGGGCAATGTCTTTTTAACCCCGAGCAGAGGCACAAGCTCTGCTGGGCGGGCAGCAGGCAGCAGCAGCCCTGGCAAGAGGAAGCCTTGCTCCGGTTTCCTCCACGCTGCCATGACTCACCTGCTTCCCCCGAGCGAATGAAAGCAAGCAGCTTCTGGCAGAGGATGAGCTGGAGGCACAGGCTGGATTGGCAGAAGTGAGGCAGTCGCTGCTTCTCCAGCCAGAGCAGTAACGCTGCGGGGCTGGCATCCTGTGGGGCAAGCCCCACAGCCAAGGAGATGATTAGGCTGCAAGCAAGGAGCCGGCTCGGCCTGGGGGAATGAGGGTGAGTAATGGGGCCCTGCTATGGGGGAAGGAGGTAGGGAAGGCACAGATGATGATGCAAGACATCCACATGCTGAAGATGAAGGGGGATACTTGAGCTATACCTGCCTGCAGACCTGGGAGAACCTGGTTCTGCATGGCTGCCTCTCCTCATAGCCCAGGAAGGCATGGCAGCTTGCTGGCAGCACTGAGAGGAGCAGGTTCCTTTTTGCTCTGGGATCTGAGCACCCAGAGGAGCAGGTTCCCTTTTTCTACAGGAACTGAGCAGCCAGAGGAGCAAGTTCCCTTCTGCTACAGGAACTGAGCCCTGCAAACAGCACTTGTGGCTGTGGGGAAGGTGGATGATCATGAGGAGGGCTGAGCCAGTTTGATGATCAACAAGGCTTCACTCCTGGTGAATTCAGGAGGAATACAGGGCATAAGGGGCTGATTTCATGTTCTCCTTCTCTGTCACCACATATGCTCTAACTCCTTATTTCCTAGAATCCTAGAATGGTTTGGGTTGGAAGGGACCTCTGGAGCTCATCTAGTCCAACCCCCCTGCAGTGGCCAGGGACATCCCCAACTAGATCAGCTTGCCCAGAGCCCTGGCAAGCCTCACCTTGAATGCCTCCAGGGATGGGAACTCAACCGCCTCCCTGGGCAACCTGTGCCAGTGTTCCACCACCCTCACCTCCAGCTATGAGGGTTGGATGGACCAGATAATCTTCACCAGGACTTTAAATGGCTTGTCTTTCTCCCAGGGCTTAAAACAAAGTGATGCCTGTGTTTGAAAAAAATCCCCTGGCTGCATGAGGAGGAGAGCCAGAGAGTGGCCTAGGCAATGAGAAATGGGCTCCTTCCCTCCCCTGCCCTGTGTCCTTTCTCCTTCCTCTTCCTCCCTCCTCTCTAGGGGTATTTTCTTACCAGGTGGCTTGGCAGCTCTGGCCAGAGTTCCCACTGGCCCGTGCTGCTGATGTAAATGGGTGTCTGGCCAAAAACCTGTATCAAAAGGAAAAGGGAGAGCTGAAAGGGATGGAAGGTGGCAAAGGAGCCCAGAGCCCAGCTGTTCTAGTTAGTCCTCACTACAGAGAAGGGTATCATCTTTCCTTTCAGACTTTATCTCCAAGCTGAGGTCCTCAGGATTCCTTCATTTTCAAGCCTGAGTGTAGTGTGTTCCCAGTTTTCCTGGGACTTCTAGCACCACAGAAGCTGAAAGTTCATCTGAGAAGAGCTCAGAAAGGTCTTCATAGTGCAGAGTGGACTTACAGGAAGATTCAGAAAGGTGTTGAAGAAGTCAACAAAGACATCATCTCTCAGTAGAAGCCTCATGTCTGTGGAGGCTATGGTTGCTACAAGGGGCAGAAGAGAAAGTTACCTGGGCTTTGTGTTACTAAGTGTGATGTCAATGTGAAGCACAGGATGAGTTTCAAGAGGAACAGCTCTAGGGGATATGTGCTATGGGCTTGTCCTGTGCACATGGCAGGAGGATTTGGAGCTGGGACAGCCCATGAAATGTGGGTCCCAGTGCAGCCATATGCTCTGGGCAGATGGCACAGTGTGTTTGGGAAGCATCAGGTTCAGCTGCATGCAGGAGCTGCAAAGTTCCTTCATAGCAAAGGCACATCCATGAGTCGTGGAGGCTGGGCACAAACGTGGTGGCATCCAGAGGGCAGGAGAAGGGAGGCTCTGTGGCTGGAGGGAACAAGCTTAGCTCCTCCATCTTACCCAGCCTCAGGCAGAGCCCTGCTACCATGGAGAGGAGCAGCATGCTATGCTCTTGTGGTGCTTTTCCAGCCCTGCTTCCATGGGTTCTGGTAGCAAATTCACCAGGTACTATCAGGCTGGGGGTGGGTTGTGGCTCTGGATAGAGAGACAATCACTGGCATCAAGGCAGTGTGCCAGTAAGGCCCAACACCTCCCACTATCCTGTGAAGTTTTATTCCTATCTGAAAGGTCTGGAATGCATTGGGGTGGCCTAGCATCAGCTTGGAAATGTATCCTTGTGTGTGAAGGCATAGCTGTGGCACAGGGAGGACCTAGATTTCAGAAGCCTAACACTGCTTTTTGCCCATTGTCCCCTTTGGGGTGTGCTTAGAGGGACTGAAGGCTCCAAGCAAATGTAACTCACCAGTGGTTGTCATGCTGCCATGTCCAGGGGCTGGCTTCTGGAATGCCATGCTGCTTGGATACACTGAGTCTGCAGCTCTTAAAGGCTTAGCACTGCCTTGGGCTTGCTTTTAAGCCTGGCCTAGTAGAGCAGCTGATTGCTGCCTGTTTTCATGTCTGCAGCTCAAAAGAGCAGAGCACTCCTTCCCCGCGCTGTCTGGATGGAGCCACAGAGGTGGCAGGAGGAAATGCTTACGAGCATGGAAGAGGGGCTCCTGAGGAGCTAAAAACTGTTGGCAGCCCTTTTAGTAGCAGTGCTTGTGCTGGGGAGTGGGAATTTGCTTTAGTTCTCAGTAGGTTCTTCGTTGCTGGGATTTGGCCCTGTGTCTGGCCTAGTTTCACATGAAGGGGATGTGTCCCTGCAGTATCCAGGTGACTTTACAAGTTTTTACTCTTTGCTTCTCCCATATTCCTTCTTCCCATCCCTGACACCCTGACAGTCATAATCAACGTGAAAAGGACTAATCTTAATATTCCAGGAAATCTGGGACCCTCTCTGAGTGTGTCCTTTTTTTTCTCAGTAAGTAGTGTTAACCTTGACCGTAGTGATTTCACAGTGTCACAGTATCACAGAATGTTAGGGGTTGGAAGGGCCCTAGAAAGATCATCTAGTGCAACCCCCCTGCCAGAGCAGGAGCACCTAGACCAGCTCACACAGCAATGTGTCCAGGCAGCTCTGCAATGGCTCCAGAGAAGGAGACTCCACAGCCTCCTGGGCAGCCTGCTCCAGTGCTCTGGCACCTGCACGGGAAACAAATTCCTCCTCATGTTAATACTAAACCTCCTGTGGTCCAACTTGCTCCCATTCCCTCTTGTCCTACCATTGGATGCCATTGAGAAGAGCCTGGCTCTCTCCTCCTGACACTCACCCTTAACATATTTATGCTCCTCTGAAGACACTGCTGTCAAAGGGCTGTTCTCCAACAGATCAGTTCCCAGTCTGTACTGATCCCATGGGGTTGTTCTTTCCCAGATGCAGTACTTTACATTTCCCCTTGTTAAATGTCATTCAGTTTCTCCCTGCCCATCTCTCTAGCCTGTCCAGGTCACTCTGGATGGCAGCACAGCTCCTGGTGTGCCAGCCACTCCTCCAAGCTTGGGATCATCTGCAAACTTGCTGAGGGAACACTCTACCCCTTCATCCAGATCACTGATGAATATATTGAACAGTCCTGGCCCCAGCACTGACCCCTGGGGACAGCACTAGGTAAGGCTGAGCAGCTGCCTCTGTGCCCAGTGTGGGTACGTGCTGGTGCTGCTGGTGGCAGCGGCAGTGTCCCCAGCAGCGAGGCCACCTCACGAGGTGGCGCTGTCACACCAGGAATGGCAGGCTGGCCCCAGCGACAGCAGGGCTCCACACCGCAGCGATGGGCTTGCGGCTCCACAGTTGCAATTGGTTACAGGGACAGACCCCCAGTTCATTGTGAGGCTGGTGCTGGGGACCCCGGGTGACAATCCTGGGCTGCTGGCACCGTCTTGCTCTGTCACCCTGAGCAAGCGAGCTCATTTTGTTGTATTCTTGCTGTGCTGCATGGTGCAAGGAGGATAAGCAGTGCTAGACCAGCCCAGGAGGGATGTGGCAGAGACTTGTGAAAGTGTGTTAGAATCATAGAATCATTCTGGTTGGAAGAGCTCTTCAAGATCATCAAGTACAACTGTTAACCCAGCACTGCCAGGTCACCACTAAACCATGACCCTCAGCACCACATCTACATGGCTTTCTGAATCTGCCCTGTGAGAACAGGCTGAGAGAACTGGGTCTCTTCAGCCTGGACAAGAGGAGACTGAGAGGAGACCTCAGGAATGCTTAGAAATATGTTAAGGTGAGTGTCAGGAGGAGAGAGCCAGGCTCTTCTCGATGGCATCCAATATTAGGAATAGAATGGGAGCAAGTTGGACCACAGGAGGTTTAGTATTAACACGAGGAGGAACTTCTTTGCAGTGAGGGTGCCAGAGCACTGGCCCAGGCTGCCCAGGAGGCTGTGGAGTCTCCTTGTCTGGAGCCATTGCAGAGCTGCCTGGACACATTGCTGTGTGAGCTGGTCTAGGTGATCCTGCTCTGGCGGGGGGTTGGATTGGATGATCTTTCTAGGTCCCTTCCAACCCCTGACATACTGGGATACTGGGATACTGTAATCCCTCCAGGGACGGTGACTCCACCACCTCCCTGGGCAGCCTCTTCCAGGCCTTGACAACCCTTTCAGTGATGAAATTTTTCTTAATATCCAACCTAAACATCCCCTGGTGCAACTTGAGGTTGTTTCCTCTTGTCCTACTTCTTGTTACTTGAAGAGAAGAGACCAACCCCCATCTTTCTACAACCTTTGTAGAGAACAAAAAGGTTTCCCCTGAGCCTCCTTTTCTCCAGACTAAACAACCCCAGTTCCATCAGCTTCTCCTCAGAAGGCTTGAGCTCTAGACCCTTCACCAGCTTCCTATATGGGGCCAAGCATAGCCCCTTAGGAAGAACTCACAGCCTGGCCACATCAGCTAGTTGCTATGCCAAAACCTAAGCTGGCATGAGCCATGAGCCACAAAACATCTGCTTGTCCTAATGGTGCCAGGCAGAGCTGTGGGAAGGAGTTACAGGAGACCCTTGGGAGGAATAAGAGCTCTGATCACGAATTCAGAAGGATTGGTGCTCCTAAGCCTAAAGAATGAGAGGAGGGGTTAGGGAGGAGCTGGCATGGTGGCTGGCTCACACATGAAAGACTCAAAAGTCCTCAGGGAAAGGTTGCAACTGTCAAAAATACATGTAATTTCCAGTTAGCAACTGAGGAGATGCCCAGTATGCTCCTCAGAGGCTAGTGCAGCTCTGCTGGTGCCCATCCAGCTCTGGGCTGACCTCAGTGGGACTGGGCTGGTTTCTGCTGGGAAAGAGCCATGCTTGTGAGCAGGAAAAGGCCAACATGGTTACTGTGGGGCTGCTTCTGTGGAGTGTCTCCCCAAGAGAAGACCCCTGGGAGGTCTGGCAGGATGGGGCTCCACTCAGCCTGGCAGCAGCTTCCTGGGGTTTGCTTGGGGTGTGAATGGGCACAGCTGTCCTGCTGCACTGGCTCCTTTCACAAAGAGCTCATGTGAGCTCTGTGGCTATTGAAGAACCAAAAAATAAAGCTTATAAAAAATGAGATGGGCAGCCCAGCTTTAGAAGGGGGCTTGGAGAAGAGCACACAGTGCTTGGACTCTTTGTACAAAGATAAGGACAGAGTTGCAAAACCAACCACGTCAGAAGGGTTTTACTCCCCCTCTGCCCAAGCCCAAATTACCTGTGCTGGGAGCAGCCCACCCTCAGCAGGCCTGAAGTCACCTCCACCAGTGGCACAGCCTCTTGTTCCCGAGGTGACAGAGGGGACAGGGCTGGGTTTCTTATCCTTGCCCAACATCACCTGGCACAGCTTGCTGTGGTGGCAAAGTCCAAGGCTGCCCAGCTGTGAGGTCAGCCTCAATGCCTGAGGTCCACAGCCACTCACAGCCTCCACAGGCACCCAAACCTGTCCCTTTTTGGGGCCATGAGGAGGGAGAGTGGAGGATGTTTTCCCTCCCCAGGTGCCATCAGCACCCACAGACCCACAGCAAGCCCACACAACTTGGTGTTGCTTTTGGTCTCAGGAGATGCTCCACAGCCCCTGCAAGTAAGCACCTTGCTTCACAAACTAGCATTAAGTATTAGATGCCCAGATCACACCTCAACAATAGGTGTAATCCTTCTGGGCCCATAGCACCTTGAAACTGGCATTATTTGAGGTCTCAAGTGTGGCAGTTCAACTTTAACTATTAATTCTTTTCTTGAGCATAGCAGGATTTATTTTTTTTCTTTTAAATGTGACTTTAGTGCTCAGTCTCCTTGTTTGCTCAGTGAGGGCATTTCCTTACCTTAATTAGAAGTATTTTTGAGCCTGTTGCCATCTGTCTTGTAGTTTCCTTGCTTGGGACCAACCAAGAAGTCTAGGCTCTGACTCCTTACACCTGACAACCCTTGCAGCAAGCTCTGTGTTTACTTGCCAAAGCAAAACCACTTGGGTAACCTTATCCATGGGCTGGGGTTTGTTGACTCCACCAGTGTGGGTTTGTAACTACATGGGGGACCTAGTTCAGCCATAAGGAAGGGACATGGACAATAGCACTTTGCTGTTACCTTTCATAATTAACAGTGTCGGGCCTGAATCTTACCACTTAATCCACTTGGGTAGTGCTTAGAGGATTTTTTACTCTCACTTATGGAGCTGTAAAGTGTATTAGGCTGAAATTAATCTTCCAGCCACAGCTAACACAGCCCTGACCTAGCTGGTAGTGCATTTAGCAGCATGAACAACAAAAAAATATATCTATATCTCTAACCCAACAACAAAACCAGCCCTGTCAATGCACACTGTGACCAATTTCCAACTGCAGCCAAAGGCATGTGCTGAGCTCTCCCTGGAATATTCTCCACCCTTGTACAGAGCAAACCGAGCCAAGCAATTTCTAGGTCTCAAATCCTGCCTGCCCCTGATGTTCTCATCTTCCAGCTTCCCCTGGTTGCTTTTGAAGGCCAGCACATGCTTCTCAGCAGCAGCAGCAGCCCCTGCTCCCCAAAGGCACTCAGCCTCTGTGCAAGGTCTGTGTGGGGTAGAGCTGGTGAGAGGTAGGTACTACCTGCCAGGGTTGCTGCCAGCCCAGGCTGGAGCTGGCAGCAGCAATGTC
Organism: Bucco capensis; assembly: GCA_013396975.1. Lineage (NCBI taxonomy): Eukaryota > Metazoa > Chordata > Aves > Piciformes > Bucconidae > Bucco > Bucco capensis. The sequence continues at coordinate 135,049 of VWZO01004368.1, forward strand.
CCTTGGGCATGGAGCCATCCCCAAAGGGAGCTGGGGAATGGAGCTGATGGGAGATGAAGCAATGCCACACGAGGGGTGGCAAGGTGTGGGGATGGGCCACAGCGACCAAGGGGGCTGAGAAAGGGCTGGAGAGGGAGGTGCAAGCAGCTGGGGAGCTTTGCACAAGGTTGTTGTGTTTTTTTTTACATTGCATGTGCCTCTGCATGTTTTTTCTTTATTAATTTGCTTTCCTAAATTGCCCTTCTGTACAGCCCACGTAATCAGCTCTGCCTCTGACAGCTCTCTGGTCACCAGCCCTCGGCTACCCTTGACCCTGGCAGCATCTTCAAAGGGAGCATGGGCCTGCTGCGGAGTGTGCAATGTTTGCTCACCTCTCGGGCGAGCAGCTGCTACCTCCCTGCCTTGGGGGGTTTCATCAGCCTCCCACAGCAGCACTCCAGGGGATACCAGCCAGCCACTGCTGCTTGCACAAGGTCAGTCCCTTACCCAGTCTGGATGATTCCCCCATCCCATGGGGAGCTCTTGGTCCTCACTTGGTGCCTGCTGTTCCAGTCTTAGCAGGGCAACTTGTTAATGATGAAGGCGTTAGGTTCACAGTATCCCAGTATGTCAGGGGTTGGAAGGGACCTAGAAAGATCATCTAGTGCAACCCCCCTGCCAGAGCAGGAGCACCTAGATCAGGTCACACAGGAATGTGTCCAGGCAGCTCTGCAATGGCTCCAGACAAGGAGACTCCACAGCCTCCTGGGCAGCCTGGTCCAGCCTTTGCTAATCATGGGTGAAAGGGGCTGCATCTCCAGCTACTCTAGCTCCACAAGTCCCTCTAGAGCCCAAGTCCTAGCAGCGTTGGGCATGCTGTTGTGATGGGTGCAGGTAGAGGCAGCTGTACCCAGCAGTGGACAGAGATGGAAGTGATGCTCCAGCAGGACATCCAGCCTATCTATGTCTGGTCTCATTCAAACAGGCTGAGGGAGCTGGGATTGTTCAGCCTGGAGAAGAGAAGGTTGCGGAGAGATCTACTAGTGACCTTCCAGGACCTAAAGGGAACTTCCAAGAAGGCTGCAGAGGGCCTGTTTGCAAAGGCCTGCAGTGAAAGGACAAGGGGCAATGGTTTTAAATTGGACAAGAGTAGGTTTAAACTGGACATTAGAAAGAAGTTGCTCCCCACGAGGGTGGTGGAACACTGGCACAGGTTGCCCAGTGAGGTGGTTGAGTTCCCATCCCTGGAGGCATTCCAGGTGAGGCTTGCCAGGGCTCTGGGCAAGCTGCTCTAATTGGGGATGTTCCTGCCCACTGCAGGGGGATTGGACTAGATGAGCTCCAGAGGTCCCTTTCAACCCAAACCATTCTAGGATTCTAGGATTCTATGATTGCAGACCTTACTGTGTGCTGTCTCTGCCAGGTCCTAGACCTCTCCCAGAGATTGGAGACCTTGCTGTGTGCTGTCCCTGCCAGGTTTGCATCACTGCCTGGAGGCACAGGGCTGCAAAGTCCAGCCTGAGCCACCCTTCCAGCTCACCAGGAGCTTTCCAAGCCTGGCACTTCTCGCAGGATATAACCCGTTGCTGGAGGGAAGTGCTGGGGCAGGCAAATAAAGGTGTTCCCACGAATTAATGAGAGGAAATAAAGGAAAGCATGTGCCAATTGGGACTCGCCCCTGGAGCTCTGCATTGTCTCTGGCAGGCTCACTGCGCATTTAGAGCAGTAGCCTGTGAAGGCTGATTTAAATCGGCTGCTCCTGGGAGGTGTCACCTGTTGGCATCGTGCCTTCCCCAGCTCCCCGACGAGATTTTTTTTCTGTGCGACAGTAAGGGTCACTGGAGCACGCAGCTGGCCGAAGGCACAGCCTGAGCCTTATTCCCCCCCCC
>VWZO01004368.1:136956-156806 GCA_013396975.1 Bucco capensis
CACCCGAGTAGCAGCCTGCAAAGGGAGGAGGAGGAGGGGGAAGGCAGGCAGTAAACAAGCTGCCTTGAGCCTGGCGAGGTCGCCAAGGGCCGCTCCTTCCCAAGTTGGCTTCCCGGGAGAGGGCGCTGGCCCCGCGGCTGCAGCGCCCGCCTCTTCTCCGCGGGGTCGTAAACATGTTGTGCAGCGTGAAGGCATGGCCCTGGGCACTACCACCAACCCTCACCCTTTCCAGCCCAGCTGGGAAACCTTGCTCGTGCTGAGGGGCTCTTCCCGGCAGGGGGTTGCTGGCTGGAATGTATTTATCATGTGGAGAGATGTTTACATTTACGAGCTGCTTTTGCTCCCTGCTTCCTTTTGGGGTTGTTCGGAGCTCCGCGGCTGAAAAGAGGAGCTGCCTGGTCCTGAACATCGGATGGCATCAGAGTGACCCTACACCGCAGGGTCTTCCACCCGTAAATATCCTGGGTGTGTTTGTAGCCAGCTCTGGTGGCCAAAGTTTCTGGGAAGTTTGCAGGTAGCAAGCACATTTCCAAGAATTTGGAGCTATCGGAGCTGTCAGTGTCCCGATTAAACAAACCCTCTCTGCAAACGCAGGGAAAAGGGCTGGGCACAGCTTTATGTTGCCTGCAGCTTGACAGCTTCCCTTTATGGGAGCTATTTTGGGTCTCTCCCAGCCTGCCTGGGTCTCAACACCAGGTCCTGCCTGCTTTTGCTTCAGCTGAGCTGTTAGATTCAGGTGCCCGCAGCTAAACTTGGTCCGAACAGGACATCCTGAGCAGTTTCTATGTATCTTACCCATTTGTTTATGTGTTGAAACCTTTGGCCTCTACAGAGAGTGCAGGTATTGGGGGAGAGGCGGTTTCTGTTGTAATGCTTGGAGGCTCTGCCTTGTCTAAGCAATGCATGGAGGTGAAAAGCACCTGAATTTCACCTTGTCCTGCACAGTCTCGGGGTATTAACACACTTGCAGCTGCTGTGTGTGGTAAAGAATGAGCTGGGTTTTCCCTGGAAGGAGGGAGGGTAGGGACATGGCTCTTGAGATGGGCAATAAATCAAGGTGAGGCCTTTGCCAACACTTCCACCTCCTCCTATCTGAGGAGCCAGCTCTCCCTGGCCATTACCCCCCCCTTCCCCAAGACTCTTGTTGTGTCTTTAGTAGGGTGGCTGTGATGGTCAGGTGGGTCGTTTCTGCAGGGATAGCAATTTTGGTGTGACCCCACTGAGGATGGCGTTGGGTAGCCCAGGATCCTGTCACCCTGAGGCAGGTGTGTGCATGGCATGTGCTTGGCCTGATACTTGTGTGTGCTTGCTTGGTACCTGCGTGTGCGTGCAGGTGTGTGCACACATGGGCAGCTCCTTCTGCTAGTGCTGGCATTGCTGTCCTGTCTGGGCTGGGAGGTACAGAGGGCTGAGCAGGAGCAGGGATGGGACAGTGAGCAAGCTGCTGGGGTGGAAAAACACTGGGCAGTGCCTGCAGTTGGGTGGATGCCCCTTGCCACTCCAGTTGCCTCTCAAGTGAGTGCACCCCTACCCACGGCAGGGCTGGAGGATATCTCCTCCTTGGTGGGACAGTGACCCATCCTGTGCCCTGGAGCAAGGGTCTTGGCTACAAATCCTGGTCCTGGAGACGCTTTCCTACTCTGATGGGCAAGGAAGGGCACTGAGCAGACACTGCCTGTTCCCTTTCCCCTAAATATATGCACCAAGCCATCCCTGGGTGTATGGCTTTGGGTTGGGTTGATGGTGGGGGATGCTCCAGTTCCTCCCTCTCTTTCCCCGCTGCCTTATTTACCCAGGGCAGCTGATTTCCATCCCTGTGAATGAGTTATGCAAAGGCAGCCACTAATGTAAACGCGGCGGAAAGCCCTGGATCCACTCCTGCCGCCGCCTTCCCAGAACCAGGCGAGACAAGGAGTTGTTTTTCCGGGCTGGGAAGGTTACGAAAACGACCCCAACCCACTACCACCTCCCCTTCCCTCGGCTTTTTTTTCCTCTATCTCATCCCCTCAGTGCGGGGCGAAGAGGGGTGTTCCCCTCCTATCCCGGGAGGGCAGCCGCTCTGGAGGAGGAGTAAGGCAGCCCCTTGTACCCACACACACACCCCCCCGCTTCTGCCCCGTCCCCGTCCCGGTCGCCTCTGCCCAATCGGTGCGGCGGGGCCGGCGCTGCGGCGCCATTAAAGCGGCGGCGGGTGCGGCCCCGGGAGCTCAGCGTGGGAGTCTCGCGTGTGCCCTCCCGCCCGCAGCATCCTCCGCTGAGCCCAGGTAATGGCCCCGCGGGGAANTGTCATTTATTTTATTTTTCAATATTTTTTGTTTTCCCTTCGCAAGGCTCTTCAAGCTGTTTGTGGACTTGGTGTTGGGTTAACCGGTGGGACTCGGCGATCTTAAAAGATCGTTTTTCTGAGCTAAACGATTCTCTATATATGCGGAGGTGATGGTTCTTGCAGCGGAGTGGGGCTGGTGGGGACCTTCCCCGGGGCGAGCAGAGCCTCCCCGGGGTGAGTGGAGCCCCACCATAGCTGGGTGGACTGGGGAGGTCTGGTCCAGGCAGCTCCAGCCTCCCTCTTGAGGTGTAGGATATTGAAGTGACTTTCCAAGTCACTTCAGGTTTTTCAAGCCGTTGGCATTTTTGAGCTCCTGCAGGCGTGCCTGAGCTCTGGCTGCTGTGGTCCTGAGCTGTTGTCCCTGGGAGCCTAGCTCCAGTCTGTGCTGGGCTTGTGGGAATGCTGTAGGTCTCGTCATCTGGGAGCAGAGCAACTTCAGCCTCCCCATCGCTGCCTTGAGGCCCCTGCCTGGGTTGCTCCAAGGTTCCTCACGTTGCTTGTTGAACTCCCTCCTGCCCTAGTCAAGGCTTGTCCAAGTTCAGACCAGCTGATCAGAGAAGGCAGCTGGGTCTGGCCAGCCCTCCTCCCTGGAGCAAGTATATTAAGAAAGCCCTAGCTAAGCTTTCCTTGTTATGTTAGCCTTGCTTTAGGGTAGTGGTGAATGTGGAGGTCAGAAGTTTGCATGGGACTCGGGAGAACTTCTGAAGGCTGTTGCTTGGTGGATAACACCTAGTTTATCGGCAGGACATAGGCAGGAGTTTGGCTATTAATGGGATGCTTTGAAGACACCGCTTCTGGAGCAGGGCTTTCCTGCTTACCAGCAGAATGACATGGGACCTCTGGAGATGGCATCCAGCTCCATAACCAAGCTGTCTTGTAATTCTTCCTGTCTGGGAGATGAAAAATCTGGGCTTGCCAGGAAGGGCTCATGGTTGGTGTTGGGGTTTGTATCGTCCCTGCAGGAACCCCTTTGTCTGGTCTGCAGCCATGGCCACCTCGGCGAGCTCCCACCTGAGCAAAGCTATCAAGCACATGTACATGAAGCTCCCGCAGGGGGAGAAGGTGCAGGCCATGTACATCTGGATCGATGGGACAGGGGAACACCTCCGCTGCAAAACCCGCACGCTGGACCATGAGCCCAAGAGCCTTGAAGGTGAGAGGGCAGAGGTGGAGGATTCGCAGCCCTTTGCTGGGTGGAGAAAGCAGCTGTTCTTGGCTGTTTACCCAGGGCAGTGCTGGAGTTGCCATCCCTGGAGTTGTTTAAGAAACATAGAGATGCTCTGCTTAGGGGTGTGGTTTAGTGGTATGTTAATGAGAGGTGTGGTTGGACTTGATCTTGGAGGTCTCTTCCAACCACAGTGATTCTAGGATTCTGTTCTGGAGGGAGGATGCTGTTTCTCCCTTTTCATCACAGAAGGATGTTATTTGGCCAAGGCATTGCCTTCTCAGTTACCTCTTTCCCTAGATACCCCTGGGGGGCATTCCCAGCTTTCCAGATGTGGTGTTTCAGTGAGATGCCTGGGTTTGGGAGCCTGTCCCTGGCATTGCCCACCACTGCAGAGGGGGCTGTTGGCAGGGACTTGGGCAGCCCATTGACTCCCAAGTACTCGTTTTGGCTGGAAGTAGTTTGGCAGAAGAAAGTGGAAGGGAAAGAATGGAGCTATCCGGTGTAATGAAGAGCTTGTGTCCCTCAGAACAAACAGTCCCAGCTTACACAATAATAGCATTAGGATTTTCCCCAGGTTGCCATGGTGCTGGCTGGAGACAGTTATGAAATGAAAATACTGTGTGTGACTGAGCAGAATTCTCTCTCTATTTTTTTTTTTTTAACTTTTTTGTGTTTTCCCTTCTTTCTCCTTTTCCCTCTAAGGGAGTGGTTGGCACAGCTCCTCTGAAATCTTTGTGCTTCCCATCCTCCCCCTTTTCCTCCCCCCCCCCAGGATATGGAGGAGATAACACTGCCTGGGTGGAGCTCACTGCTGCTTCTGCTGTGCTTTGACCTGGGGCAGTGCTCGGCCCAGAGGGGTGGGTGAGGGGACCAAGTTGACCATACTCCCCTTTCCTAGCTTCTCCAGGCCATGCAACATGGATGAGGGCACTTTGTGGCTCCCCTTATTCTCATAGCTTGAAGATCATCTCGTGCCTTGCCCTTTCTCCCCTTGCCCAGCCACCTCTGTGAGGACACTGGGTGCTCTGCTCGTCCCCGTGCTTGTTGCAACATGGAAAACATCCTCAGTGCTGCTCTGCTCTCTTAGGCTTGGCCAGCAGCCCAGCTCCTTGTGTTTCCCAGGGTGGCTGGGGAGTTGCTCTCCCCTGGTTTTTTGCTTGTTTTGTTTTGTTCTTTTTCCTTCCCCCATTTGGAACCAAATCAGCTGAGCTAGCATTCAACCTATTGTAGGCCTGTTCTCTGTAAATATCTTCATCTCTATCCTAGTGGCAGGGAGTCCATCTTCCTGGTGACCAGGGGCCCTGGGTCACTATGGCTTGTTCCTTTCTCTGCTCCAGATCTCCCTGAGTGGAATTTTGATGGCTCCAGCACCTTCCAGGCTGAGGGTTCCAACAGTGACATGTACCTGCGACCTGCTGCCATGTTTCGGGACCCTTTTCGCAAGGATCCCAATAAACTAGTTCTCTGTGAGGTCTTCAAATACAACCGTCAGTCTGCAGGTGAGTGGACCCTTCTGGTGGAGCTGGTGTTTCTGGGGAGGGGAAAGGGAGACCTATCCAGATGCTTTTTGTGCCCTTAGCATCATGGATGACACAAAAAGAATCCCTGTCCTCAAAGTAAGAAACGCAAAGTGCTGGTGGTGGAGAAAGGGCTGGTCCTGGGGTTCTTCACCAGTGCTGCTGGGACTCAAACTGTAAATAAAATGGAAAAAGGGAGTGGAGGTGGAGATGCATGGTAATGTGAGGTGGACAGCTGGGCTTGAGGATCCCAGGGGACTTTTCCAACCATAATGATTCTATACTTTCCCGTTCTAGATTCAAATCTCCGACATACCTGCAGACGTATTATGGATATGGTGTCCAACCAGCACCCCTGGTTTGGGATGGAACAAGAGTACACTCTTCTGGGGACAGATGGACATCCATTTGGCTGGCCTTCCAATGGCTTCCCTGGACCCCAAGGTAATCTTCTGGGAGTTTGCACTGGATCAAGTCAGGATTCCTTAAGAGCATGTTTGAACTGTAATCTGTGTGATGCAGCTAAGTGCTTCAGGGGGCTGGAAGATTGGAGGTGCTTCTAGAACTGAAGGTGGACAATAACAAGCAGGATACTGTCAAAAACTAACCCATGAAATTAGGTCATTATAGAGAGGCTAAGATAGCAATTGGCTACATACAAATTTACTGCTTGTTTTGTTAGTCTGCAAGTGATTTAGACTCTTGCCCAGCATGACAGAGCACAAGTCCAGGTCTTCAGAGGGACTTGGTCTCCAGCAGCACTCTGCTAGTGCTTGCATGAAAAATGGACTTTGGAGCTTTTCCTTGTATCCCAAGCATTTGGAGAGTTCTTGTGTGTGCTGTCTTTGAATTTGACCCTTTTTCCTTTCTGGAAACTCATGTTTCCCTTATTCACCTGTACTGTTGCAGGTCCATACTACTGTGGTGTAGGGGCAGACAAAGCCTATGGCAGAGACATTGTGGAGGCTCACTACCGAGCATGCCTTTATGCTGGTGTGAAAATTGGAGGAACCAATGCAGAAGTGATGCCAGCTCAGGTAAAGTGTGTTAGAATCCTCATGGAATGAGACAGGACAGAAAAACCCCAGACAGCGGGAGCTTTTGGCTCTGAGCCTTGTAGCTCTGTCAATGATCAGAACATAATGGGGTGGGAAGTGCCTCACAATGACTCTACGCTGAGCTGGTGACTCCTCCTCCTTGTAGTGGGAGTTCCAGGTGGGACCATGCGAAGGGGTTGAGATGGGAGACCACCTCTGGATTGCACGCTTCATCCTTCATCGGGTGTGTGAAGACTTTGGTGTCATCGTGTCCTTTGATCCCAAACCCATCCCTGGGAACTGGAACGGTGCTGGCTGTCACACCAACTTCAGCACCAAGAACATGAGGGAAGAAGGAGGTCTCAAGTAAGTTTTCGGAGATGGGCATGTAGCATCTGTTTACTAGACAGCAGGCTGGGCTCAGTTGGTAGCAGCAAACTTTTGGCAGTGCTTTTGCTGATGTGGGAGGTGTCACTCTGGGGCTTGGTATTATGTTTCAGCCTTTCTTCTGGATATATCTATATAGTTTTATTTTATATACTCCCATCTTCGTGTTGGGTGGGAAATTCATCCAGCGGTACAGGTCCTTCAGATCTGCCAAGATGCAGCTATTCATAACAGGCTGTCCAGCTCTTGATTGACCAATGCTGCAAACAAACTCAGCATAGGCATTTTTTTGTACAACCATGCTGAAAGAGAAGCACCACTTGCTTCTGTCAAGATCAGGATGTGGGTGCTAATGCCATGTTTTAATTAAGCAGCAAGATCTGGATATGTAGAAACCACGTTCCCTTATGGGACTGATGGACTGAGTGCCAGCAGGGACCTTATGGCACAGGGTTGCAGTGGAACTCTCTGAAGGGATTCCTCTTGGAAGATATGTTTTCTTACCTTAATCTTAGTGATGCCCTGAGATAATGAGATAACCTGTGATGGTGTGAACTCCCTAGATAAACTGGTGTCAAGATGTGAACTCCTAGATAAACTGGTGTCAAGAAGGCTCCCCTCAGAGTGTGTTCTCCAGTGGTCATGTACCTTGTGGGATTTGGCCATGGGTTGAACTGGTGTTGTCTCACAGCACACTGGGGGACCCTTTTCTAAGAAGCAGTCTGGCTCAGCAGTAGGAGTGGAAAAAAGCCCTGTGTTGAGATGAGAAGAGTGGGTTGTAGGGCCCAAGGCTTCATCAGGAAGTGGCTTGGTGAAAGTGCTGTGGCTTGGATGCAGCAGTCAAGAGTGGCTCAGCTCATACTGTCCCATCACCGCATCTCCCCCTCTTCCTTGATCCCTTCCCAGGCACATTGAAGAGGCCATTGAGAAGCTGAGCAAGCGTCACCAGTACCACATCCGTGCCTATGACCCCAAAGGGGGGCTGGACAATGCCAGGCGCCTGACGGGTTTCCACGAGACATCCAATATCCACGAGTTCTCTGCCGGCGTGGCCAACCGCGGTGCCAGCATCCGCATCCCCCGGAATGTGGGCCATGAGAAGAAGGGTTACTTCGAGGACCGCCGGCCCTCTGCCAACTGTGACCCGTACGCTGTGACAGAGGCCCTGGTCCGCACGTGTCTCCTCAATGAAACCGGAGATGAGCCTTTTGAGTACAAGAACTAAGCAGACTGCGCCCACAGCCACAGCCTTCCCCCCGCGCTCCCTGCACCCCTAAGCTTCCCTTCTAGCTGTAATCCTGAGGGTACAAGATAACGTGTTCCGTGTCTCAGTAACTCTTGTCGTCTTGAGGTGGGGAGGAGGGCAACTCTAGTTTTCTCCATGTCTTGTTTGTCGTTGACTCTTCAGAAGATGGGAGGAGGAGAGGGCGCTAGAGAACTTTTAACCACTGTTTTTGTTTTGTTTTGGGTTTTTGTTGGTTGTTTTTTTTTGTCTAATTCATGTGTACATCTGATGGGATCCAGTGGCTTCCAGGGACAGACTGCACATGCAAAAAGCCAGTAAGGCGAGTGGAAGGCTTAAAAAGTACAAGCTAACTTCCCCAAGAGCCCAGTTTTTGGGGGGTTAGCCCCACTGCTGGCTCTCTGCAGACAAATGGTTCTCTAAGGTCAGTGCCCTTCTGTGGAGAAGGGAAGATGGAGCTGTGAAGAGCTGTGATGGAGCTCTGCATGCTCCTGCCTGGATGCTGTGATGGGGAGAGATCTTCACCCTCTGGCTACTTTGAGGTTTCTGGGAATCTTCTGGCATTGAGCTCAGCGTAGGAGCATTGAGGAGAACTCCTGGTTCTGCCACTGGAAGTCCAACTGGTGTCTGGCTCATAACACAGAGTGAAGTAGTATTTTTCTATTGAAATATAAAAACAACAAAAAAATATATCTATGTGAAAGTGGGTTTTGTCTTTTAAGAAGAGCTGATGTTCCACTGACCTGGCTAGAGCAGGCAGAGCTCCTGAGGATGCTGTCAGAGGGCCTACAGGTGGGACTGAGAGGGGGAGCTTGTAAAGCTTGGTGGAAGAGAGACTTGGATGAGATTTGTTTGCAGCAGGCAGTTCCCAGAGCTGGGAAGCCCCCAGAAGCATTTAGCACTGTAACTTGAGCAGGCACAACAAGTAGATCACCAAGAGGAAGGTGACCTGAACTAAAAGTTGACTGGTCAACTTTAACCGTGTTCTGGACAGAGTTGTGGCTGTTGTACCTTTCCAGTGGGGTTAGCATGTCACTAAAGCAGGGCTTTTGATAAAGGATAAAGAAAAAAAAGAAGTTTTAGATCTATTTTTTTTTTTCTTCATAATGTTCTTAGTTTCTAGAACTGATGGTTTTACAGAGACTGTTGATGTCACTGTTGTGTGTCCTGGCTGTGATGAGGGCTAGGAGAAGAGAGAGGCCATCCCTCCCTCCTTCCTGGCCAGCCCTGGCACCTTCCAGCTTATGCTGCAGGAGGGTTCAAACGTTCCAGGATTTTACACTTGGGTATCTTAGATGGTGCCAGTTATATTCCGCTGCATTTGGACTTCTTCCAAATAGTTTTGGGGGGGTTTTATAATAAAAAAAAGAAAAAAGAACAAAACCTGAATTCTCCCTTCAGCCTCTTTTCTGTCCTTCATCCTGGCATCTTTTGTTGGATGTGTGTGTTGCCTTCACCACTGGAAGGGTATTTGACCCTCATAGTGGATAGGGATTGGCTTTTCAGTTGTGGAGTGGGGGGTTTGGGAGGGCAGGGGTCTTGCAATCCATGTGGGCTCTCCAGAGAATGAGAGTTTGTGGAGGTGGATGTTGATTCTCTGGTGAGTGATAGTCTTGGCTGTGAGTTCTCTTAATGTGGGAGAGGGATTGGATGTATGAGTGTCCTCCAGAGGGAGGGTTATGGGGAAAGTAGAGGTGTTTACACATCTCTCCAGACTCCTCCACACATGTTCTACAGGATGTGGAAATCCCACAGAGAATAAAATTGCAGCAAATGTAATGGGGAAAGGGGTTTTGTGGAAAAGGACCCTTTCCCACTCTCCCTAAGAGGAAAATGCTGCTCATCCACCTTGGGTGTGAAACCAGGCATTTGGAAAAGGAAACAAGGTAGTAGAATTGTGTCACATTGCCCCCCCGCCCAGTTCATTTAGCTTGTGCTCCTGTCTTCTAGCTCCCTGAGGGATACTTTCTTCAGGGTTGGATGCTTTAAGCCAGTTCCATCTTTAAACCTGGAGTAACCACACACAAGCATCTTGCTGGGCTGAGGAGGCTGTTCCTGCCATCGTGGGGTGCACAAGGGGCTTTTTGCATCTCCCTCCTGGGGAAGGTTCAAGGCAGCACCTTCCTCATCACAGTCCCAGAATTACCCTATCTCTGTGCCTGTGTGGGCTGGGGTGTCACTGGAGCAGAAGTGAAGTGAATATCATGTCCATGATGTGACCATGAGGGCTTTGGCCTCTGCCTGGGCTTGAGCCAGGGCTGCTGCAGTTAGATAAAACCCACACTGCTCTGGAGTAACTTATGAGCCCACAAGTGCTGAGGTTTTCTGCTAATTTGGGTGCAAGGGGCATATAGAATCNCTGTTCCAACCCCTGATCATGCTTTGTTTAGGGTTTTTGTTGAGATTCCTGTACCTCCAAACACTGCATCCTCAAGGCTGAAGTCTTCCTCCAGAGAGCTTTTTCTTCTGAAGAATGAAGGAATTGGGGGGAAAAAGTGGACATGGCTTAGTTTTGTCCAGCATCACTAACAGCCAAGGTAGTAGCTGGTGGGCAACCAGGTTTTGTCCTGGGGCTAAAGAGCATCTATGTCCCTGTGCCTCACAGACCCTCATCAGTGCAGAGGTGTGGAGTACCATTTGTGTGTCCTCTTGCAGATGATGCCATCAGGGTGATAACAGGAGCAGACATCAGCCCTTTGCTTCTCTTGCTGTCTTGAGTACAAAATTAGGACAAGGGCTTGATGCTTAATGGTTCGCTGTTTTCTCAACTGAGAAAGCATTTAGCCATTCATTACACAGTTACCCAACTGAAAATGAGGTCGAAACAATATTGTGCTGCAAAATGGCTTTTCAGATGGTAATAAAAGTATGAGGGGAAAAAATTTTAATGAATTGGAAGAAGAAAAAAGAAAAAAAGCCTCCTTTCCTCTAGACACTGTGTTCTGACTTCTTAGAATCATAGAATTGTCAGGGTTGGAAGGGACTTTAACANGACACCACCTCTGCAGCCTGTCCAGGTGCCTCTGGATGGCATCCCTTCTCTCCAGTGTATCAGCCACACCACACAGCTTGGTGTCATCAGTAAAGTCACTGAGGGTGCACTCCCTGCCACTGTGCATGTCACTGATGAAGATGTTAAACAAGACAGCTCCCAGCACTGATCCTTGAGGTAGTCCCCTTGTCATCAGCCTCCCCTTGGCCATGGATCCATTGACAGCCACTCTTTGGGTGCAGCCTTCAAGCCAGTTCTTTATCCACCAACTGCTCCATCCATCAAACCCATATTCCACCAGCTTGGAGAGCAGGATTTCGTGCAGGACAGTGTCAGAGGCTTTGCTCAACTCCAGGTAAATGACATCAGTTGCTCTTCCCTTGTCCACTAGATGTTGTGACCTTTTCCTAGAAGGCCACCAGGTTAGTGAGGCATGATTTGCCTAAATCCCCCTTGCTGAGTTGCTTTGCAGTTACCTAAACACCATTTCCCAGCTCTGTAGAGTAGAGAGGCCTCCTCTGAAGATTATGAAGCTCTTGCCAATGGAGCCTTAAAACCTTCAGAGGCTGAATTTACTGCTAGTGTATTTCTACAAAACATCTTGGCTTTTAATCTTAGCCTTTCAGGATGAAGCAAATCCCTTTGCTCTCTTTACTCACCCATCCTTAAAATGTGAACAATGATACAGAAACACTCACTGAACACAAGGAGATGCAAGTGTTGGTCCTTAAAGGGTTTTCCTAGGTCCACCAGAGCATCAGGGATTGCTCTGAATGAAGTGGTCCAAACCAGCACCAGCTTGTTGAAATGCCTGTTGCTTGTGCTCCCTTTTCATCAAACCCCAGCTTAGGAGACAAGGCTGCTCCAACATGATTAATATATCTGGCTCATACACCAAGGCTCTTCCCCATAACTGAGTTTTAAGGCAATCAACATAAGATTAGCCACAGCTCCCTTCAAATATAGCTTGCAGCAAACCAGCTAATCAAGATGGCACTTGCAGCATCTTTTCACATTGGGCTGTGGCAGCCTAATTATGGGGAGGACAGGAGGGCTTTGCTCTTCCTGAAGGGAATCAGGTATGTTTGGTTGGGTTTCTGCTCCCCTTTCACACTTTCAGAGTGCCCTGATGCTGCTCCAGTATCCACAGACTGCTTCCCTTTTTTTATTGTTTATTTTTTTAGGGTTATTTGATCTTCCTAGATTACCCTTTTCTTCATAGCCTTCTGCATCTTCTGGCTGTGACCAAGCACATCTCCCTTCCTGAGCACATCTTCTGCAGGAGAAATCAGCCAGACTTAGGCAGGTAAGATTTTGCTGAGCTGTCTTTTAGATGCCATTCCTGGGGGGGGAGGGAGTGGGGAGAGACTCTCACCTTCTTGTTGCTAGGCAAAATTAGGTTTATTTCTCTGGGTCCATGTGTTCTTCTTCTCCTGGGATGTTGATATTTGTCCCTGTGACTGTCCTGCACCTTTTTTCTGCCCATGGAGGATGTGAAGGGTTGACCTTAGTGGGAAGCTGCCTAGGTAGGGCAGAGGGGAAAATCAGGGGGGAAAAAGGTCCATATTCTGTGACTCCAGAATGAGCAGCAGGACTGCAGCTCTTCACAATTTGGAGGCTTGGATCCTTTGCATCTCCTAGGCCTTCTCCCTCACTGCTCCTTCCCTCCTTTCCCTGGTGAGATGGTGCAAAAGCACTGCATGCGCTGGGGCACTGAGTGTGCAGGGAGGCAGCTAGGCTTTACTCCAGCCAAAAAATAGGTTGGTTTGGTTTTTCCTCCCCCCCTTTTTTTCCTCCCCCAGGCTGGCACTGCCGGGCTGTTTTGCTTTTGTAAGCTGTATTATGTAAGCCATGTCTTGAGTGGAGATGTGGTGCCAACTTGGACTGCGCAGCGGGAAGGAGCTGCATTCCTCTGCTCTTGGGTTTAATCCCTGCCTCCAGCCATGGTTAGCTTAGGAGGACTGTGCCTAATCCCTTGGCCCAGGTGGACTCAGCTCCTTGCCGCAGGAGCTCTTTGCCTTCCTTTGTTGTGCCTCCCAAGGTTGTGCCCTTGACTACTCTTAGCAGGCCTTTTGCTTGGCTGCTAGGAGAGTTGGCCTGGCCATGCACACCACACCTCGGGACCTTCCTCTGCTCTCCTTGCTTGCTGAATCATAGAATCATCTGGCTTGGAAGGAACCTCTGGAGGTCATCTAGTCCAACCCCCCTGCAGNCGCTTCTCTTGCTGCAGCCCAGGATGCCATTGGCCTTCTGGGCTGCCAGCATGCACTGTTTGCTCACGAAGGCTCCAAGCTCTGTGGCTTAGATCAACAGAAAGTCTGGTAGAGGAGAAAAATGGAGACTTCTACAATTCCAGCCCAAAAAAAGCAGTGGTAAAAGTGAGTTGCCAGGTTGCAGGGCCTGGGAGAGTTCATGTTGATGCCAAGAGCTTCTCCGTCTGTCCCACCACTGACTGCCTTTCTAGGGTGCCACATCTGTAAGATATGACCCTTGTCTCAGCAAGGATCTTGGGAAGCCCTGGAAATCCTGCACCCTGGAGCCCTGGGCACCAGCCTGGTTGAGTGTAGGATAGAGAACAGCAAAGGGTACTTAGCACAGGGTGTTTGTTGGCTCCCCAGCAGCCTGAGCTCATTGCCTTAAGCCTCTGAGATCAGGATTGATGGTTTTCAGGACCCTATTTGGCTGGGCATGGGCCACACAGGTTCAGAAGGAAAGGTCTTCTTCCTCTACTCAGCTTTTAGATGAAAGTGACAGCAGCAGTGCCTTGCTGTGTGTTTTCATGTCCTGTGGGTGGGTGAGGCATTAGACTCCATAGTTTTTGCTGGCAGCTTTCCCCAGATCTGGGCTGGTTTTGATCATCACAAAGCCAGGTGGCTGAAGGCCATCTTGGTGGCTCAAGCATCACGAAGATGCTGAGCAACTGGGTGAATTGCCAGCTGCTTCTGTCCTGAGACAGAGGTTGGCCAAAATGCCTAAAATACTGGGAAAGCAAGGATCTCCCTCCCCTACTGTGCTGAACCTGTAGGATTCTGGAAAGCATGCTGACCAGCAGGTATTGGGTAAAATGCTAGGATCAACACTTGCTTTGACCACAAAAAACAATCTGCTCAACACCTCTCTGTGTTCAGGGCACCCTGAGCAAGCCACCACGTTTGAGGTGGGAATAGCCATGCCTAGGGCTATGTTGTTGTGCTGTTTCCATTTAGGAAGCTGCTTGGGAACAGCTGGGCTGAGAGATGGGCTTAGCCTGTCTCTCAGACTTGAAGGCCAGAGTTTCAGCTGGCTGAATCACTGAAAACTATGTGCTTGCTCTGAAATACAGGATATTTTCAGCCTGTTTTCCACCCAGACAGAGAGCACATGCAGGGTGATTAACTGGCTCCATTTTTCCACCCCCCTCTCCTTGTGGCTGGTTGTCCTGGCAAGATCTCCATCCGCTCTTTAAAATGCTTTCTCTGTGGCATGGATGCCTTCCCTTCTGGCAAAGAACTGTGCCAGGGATCAGTGGGGCTACACTGTCACCATGGGCTGCAGACCTAGCAGGAAGCATTTAATTAAGAGGTGGCTTTGACATAGAAGTTTTTTTGGCTGTAATCTCTCCATGATGAGGAAAGCTGCTCATAAATCTGACTGGGGAAGGAGGTGAGCTCTGGCAGGGCTGTCCTCTGCACCATTGTGGGGCTGTGCACTGAGCTGGGGATGTGCCTTGTGTACCAGGAGCAAGGGACACTCCATGGATGCTGGCTTGGGACCAAAGAGCATCCTAAAGATTTCTACCATGGAAACATCCTGCTCAGAGTGAGGTGTTTCATCTGGGTCATTTGGTCTGTCTTTTCATGGGAAGGGCAAAGAGAGTTGGCAACAGTGTCATCTTACTCTCAACGTGTGAGTTGTAGAGCTCATGGATGGCAAACCCTACTCACACCTCTCTGTGCAGGGTAGAATATAGCTTAGAAACCTCACAGGATAAAGGGCAATATCCAGGACCCTAGAGAAGGTGTCTGCCTGGCAAGAGAGAGCTGTAGGGATTGAACACATCCTGAATTGCAGTACTGCAACAGCTCTGTGTACAGGGAGCCAGGCTTTGGCATGGCAGAGGCAGAAGAGCTCTGAGTCACTGCTGTGAGCCACCCACAGTGGCTCCAAAGCACCTGGGAAGGAGTCAGCCATGCAATTTGAGCCTGCAGGTGGGTAGATGTGAGTCTACATGGTTCCTCTTGAAAGAAAAGAAAGCCCTTCTCCATGTTGTGTCTTGCAAAGAGGCAGCCTGGGCTTGCTGGGGAGCTCTGCTGGAGAAGGTCATGAAGCTTGTTAGATGGAAACTTGTACTGGAAGATGTGGCCTTGGTGAAATAGAGTTCTCTATGGCAAAGGCTGGGATGGGGGGGGAGGTGGGGATGCCATGTGGGTTCAACAGAGAACCTTCAAGGTGAAGGGGTTTGTGCTGGGCTGTGGCTGAGCTGGATCACTCCCAAACAGCGTGTGATCCTGGATGGGAGCTAGTGACAGCTTAGCCTGAAGAGCTCTCTGACACTCAGCAGCTCTCCCTGCTCCTCTCCCTCTCCTATTCAGCCAGTGGAAACTGCTCACATCAAATCTAAAGCAAATGCTGCAGTACTTTGTCTTTTTGTGCTGTGGATAATGTCAGGCCTTTTTTCAGCACGGGCTATTGAAGCAGCAGCTGTATTTCCACCAGCTGGCAGAGCTCTGTGAGGAGATCAAGTGTTCTTAGCTGAGCTGGGCCAGAGCTATGGCTGCTGGAAAGCAGTGTAATTCTGGTTGACCTGCTTTAGACCAGCTTTGAACTGGGCTCCCAGAATGAAGCTTTGAGGGATTTTAGGGTGAGGAGAAATGCTCTTTGTAGAGGTGAAATTGTCCTCAGGAGCGTGAGGAGCTCCACTGTGGCGAGTGCCAAGAGGAGAGAGCCAGGCTCTGCTCAATGGCATCCAATGGTAGGACAAGAGGGAATGGGAGCAAGTTGGACCACAGGAGGTTTAGTATTAACACGAGGAGGAACTTGTTTGCAGTGAGGGTGCCAGAGCACTGGCCCAGGCTGCCCAGGAGGCTGTGGAGTCTCCTTGTCTGGAGCCATTGCAGAGCTGCCTGGACACATTGCTGTGTGAGCTGGTCTAGGTGCTCCTGCTCTGGCAGGGGGGTTGCACTAGATGATCTTTCTAGGTCCCTTCCAACCCCTGACATACTGTGATTCTGTGCAGTCTGTGCAGGATTTTGGTTGTGTGGGGAGGTCTCTGAACACTTGCTGTTGGATGTCCCTTTTCTGAAGCATGCCTGGGGCACCTGGAGCTGTGTTTGTGTGCATTGCTACACTCTGCCTGTGCATGCTGCAAGAGCAGAGCACCAGCTCTGCCAAAACATCCAGCCCTTCTAGGAAGCACTATGTGCTTGTCCCAAGGGATATGCTGTGCCTCCCTCTGCCAGGCACCGTGGGGCAGGCACCAGCCCTTCCTCTGGGCTCAGGAACAGCTTGTTTTGAACGTTGGTAGCACGGAAAGTAGAGAAAGGAGGAACAGATGTGCCTGTGGGCACTGCTGGCCTGTCTCCCTGGCAGGGGTTGGAGTTCCTCAGGCATTGCTGCCTGCAGGCACTGATCATAGAATCCTAGAATGGTTTGGGTTGGAAGAGACCTCTGGAAGTCATCTAGTCCAAGCCCCCTGCACTGGGCAGGGACATCCCCAACTAGATCAGCTTGCCCAGAGCCCTGGCAAGCCTCACCTTGAATGCCTCCAGGGATGATCCTTGTGCTGCTGGATCCCTGGCACATGCTGGACCCCCTGCCCATACCAGAACTGCCCCAGGGTCTCGGTCAGACTCCCCGTCACCTGTGTGCAGGAGGTTTTGGGCAGCAAGGCTGCTCTATGTGCTGGATTATTTAGACTAGTGTCTCCTCTCAGTGTCCTGTCTCTGTGCCTTGTTTGCCCACTGATGGGAAGGTCAGTGTAGGAGTGGAATGAGAAGGAAGTGGGGGACTGGGGAAGGCTGGGAGGAGTTGGAGGGGAAGTAGCATGCTGAGGATGAGAGGTTTGTTTTTTTCCTTTGGGCCATTTATTATATTCTGGTCACGAGGAATCATTCAACCTTTCTCTGTAAGAAAACCCTGATGTTTTTTTCCCCCTGAGATTTGGCTCTTACTCCTGAGGAACTGAGGGGACCCTTGCTGTCAGAGGCACTGTGTCCACCCTTCTGCTACTAGCAGAGATTTTTTGCACCTTCCTTTGTCCCTCGTTGAATAAACAAATGCCTCTGTCCTGGCCAAGCTCTTTCCCAGTACCTATGCTGGCTGGCTGCTGCTTGCCATGTCTGCAGGGACTGAGGTGACTTCTCCAGAGCAACAGCAGCAAGTGGAAATGGCAGAGATGAGAGCAGCCAAGGGGAGAGGAAGGCTCTGAACAAATCATGCCCATGGATGGCTTTTTCTGCCTCACTTGGTTTCTCTTTACTAGGAGCTGCACAGGGTTTACTGTCTCACACATTGCTGCTCCATCTCTAGGTTCACTTGGGTGTGCTGGGCTCATGACTTACTTGCAGTGCTCTTGACATCTGCTGATCTCAGATTGCTTTCCAACCATTAAACCCTAGCTGGCAAGAGAGAACTGAAGGAGGGGGAGACATCTCATTAAATTTTACACTCCTACATCCTTCCCATCTCTTGTAGAGATAGGGAGGAATATTGTTTTGCTTGCCCTAGAGGGAAAAGAGATGCTATTTAATTGCCTACCACCACACAGCATGGAGTCAGAGGAGAAAGGATGCTCTCCCATGTCACCACATGACACTTCAGGCAGGATGGAGCTCCCTGAATTGCAGCCTAGCCTGTGTCAAGGCTGCTTCTCCAACTGGAGTAGGATTTGGGCAGTGTTAGTTCTTCCTTGCTGCCTGGATTACTGCCTTGAGCAGCTGAGCCTCTAGTGTTGGTCATAGTGAGTCCTGGCTCCTCTTTTTCTACCTTTGTGAGGCCAGGGCCACCAGGCTGATCTAACCAGCAATCTGGGCAGGCTCACAGTTCAACCTCCTGCCTGCCTTGGTCCCTGTGGCTTGCAGTATACTCTCACAGGTCCTTCAGGGGTGATTGAGTGCAGAGAGGTTCCCAGAGGAGCAGGACCAGGAACCGCTGAGTGATGATCACAGAATCATGAAGGTTGGAAGAGACCTCCAAGATCAGCAATTCCAACCATACCTATCACTCCCATCCCACTAAACCATGACCTTAAGGAGAGCATCTAAATGTTTCTTAAACCCCTCCAGGGATGGTGACTCCACCACCTCCCTGGGCAGCCTAGGCCAAGACTTAACAATCTTTTCAGGGAAGAAATTCCTCCTTATATCTAATCTAGCCTAAATTTGATGTCTTTTCAAATGGGAATCAGTCTTCTCTATTCACCCAGACTCCAACATAGAATCATAGAACAGTTCCAGCTGGAAGAGACCTTGCAGATCATCAGTGCAGCCTTTGTCCTAGCCCTAGCAACCTGCTAAATGATGCTCCCCAATGCAACATCTACCTGTCTCTTAAACACCTCCAGGGATGGTGACTCAACCACCTCCCTGGGCAGCCTGTTCCAATGGCTGNCTGCTGGGGGTTGTTATGGCCAAGGGGCAGCACCTGGCATTTGGCCTTAGTGAACTTCATGGCATTGGCCTTGGCCCAGCCATCCAGCCAAGGATGATGCCAGACCAAGGGTGAGCTCTGCAGTCTGTCATCAGTGGGGGCAATGCAATCATGCACTTGCTGGAGAGGTCAGGGAAGAGGAGTCTCTTGCCCACTGTTGCAGTAGTGCTGGTGATCACCTGGCTCTTTGCTGTAGTTTGAACCCATCCCAGCACAATGCTCAGCTCTTCCTTCATCCCAGATTGCCCACACAGGTGGTAGATGCCCCATCCCTGGGAACATTTCAGGTGAGGTTGGACAGAGGGTTCTGAGCCACCTGCTCTAGTTGCAGATGTCCCTGCTGACTGCAGGGGGGTTGGATTAGGTGACCTTGAAAGGTCCCTTTCAACCCAAAACTTTCTCTGACTCTATTTTGCTGGTGGTACAACAGAACGCTGCTCTGCAAAGCAGCTCTGTATTTAGAAGCAAAAGAGATGCATAGAATATATGCTTTTAGCATCCCAGGTGGATTAAGACCAAAAGCAGTTTGCAAGGAGAATGATGGGGTTTACTACCTTTTCTCTTCAATGCCCCCAGGGGATATTTTATAGGAGCTGTAGATGTTTAATATCCAAGGGCATCTTTGTTCCAGGTGAGCTTTTTCTAAGCAGGGAGCTGAGAGTATGAGGCAAGAACATGAGGATAACCTGTGGTTTATCCATCTTAACTTTCCTGTGTAAAGAAGACTGCACGAGAGAAGACAAAATGTATATGGTGCTTTTCCTAGCTTCCCACCTCACGATGCTGGGGAAGGGATGTAGCAGCTGGGAGATGAGCCTAGATCTTAGGGAGACACATGGAGATGGGTACGAGAATCTGCTCCAGGAAGGATTAATGCAAACACCTGGTTGAGCAGATAATGGCCAAATCCTGTCTCTATCACTCCCAACTCCTCTACTCCACTCCTGGGCTGATGCCTGGGGAAGGGTGTGGGTGATGAACCTGATCCTGCTGCAGGACAATATAGCATCTGGGAAAAGCTGCCAGGGGTTTCTGTGGAAAGATGACTCCACCTTGCAGGTGTCACACCAGGGTTGGGGTGAAGCAGCAAGCAGTCAGGAGCAACAAAGATGCCTTTGTCATGGTTTCCTTGCCCTGCTGAGCTGTCTGACCCCATGCCAGCAAGGGGCCTGTCTCACTGCTGAGACAAGAGCACTGGGGAAGGCTGGCTGAGCAGCCAAAAGCTTCCCAGAGCTGAAATGTCATGATAGTTGCTCTCTCAGCTGGAAATGCAGCCTCCCTCCCAGCAGCAGAGTGATGGGGCTGAGATGGGGTAGCCCCTGAAACTGCCAGCGAGGCTGGCACCTTCCCTCCCAGCCCACCTTGATGCTGAAGATAAGTTGGAGGGGTGGGATGGGATCCAGAAGGACCTGGACAAGCTGGAGAGGTGGGCCCAGGTGAACCTCAGGAGCTTCAACAAGACCAAGTGCAGTGTCCTACACCTGGGTCAGAACAATCCCCACTATCAGTCCAGGCTAGGGGATGAGATGATGGAGAGCAGCCCTGCAGAAAAGG
>VWZO01004368.1:158729-170314 GCA_013396975.1 Bucco capensis
AGACTGAATAACCCCATCTCTCTCAGCGTGTCCTCATAGGAGAGGTGCTCCAGCCTTTGATCGTCCTCATGGCCCTGCTCTGGACACCTTCCAGCACATCCATATCTTTCTTGTCCTGGGGGCTCCAGAACTGGACACAGAAGTGAGAGGGGATGACACTTTACAGCTCCAGAACAGAGTCTGGCCCAAAGGAGCTTGAGTCCAGCAATGCTTTCCTATTGCCAATGTCAAATAAGCCTTTGCAAAAATACCAGGGACTCCTGCAAACTGCAAGCAAAGGTGTGAATTGGGGCAACAAAACTACTCAAGTGGGCCTAGAGGAGGGACATAAAGATGATTGGGAGGCTGAAGTACCTCCCTATCCAGACAGGTTGAGAGAGTTGGGGTTGTTCTGCCTGGAGAATGCTCTTGGGGGATGTAACAGTGTCCTTCCAGTGCTTAAAAGAGGCCTGCAGGAAAGATAAGGAGGGACTCTACCTGGGAGTGTAGTGATAGGATAAGGACTAGTGGTTTTAAACTAAAAGAGGAGAGATTTAGAATCACAGAATGTTAGGGGTTGGAAGAGACCTTTGGAGATCTTCTAGTCCAACCCCCCTGCCAGAGCAGCTGAACCTAGAGCAGCTTGCACAGGATGGGGTGCAGTCAGGTTTGGAATATCTCCAGACATGTTTCCCACCCCATTGCCTCGCTCTTTTCCCCCAAATCCCAGACCACCTGGGCTCAGTTGCAGACCCCTCCCTCCCCAGGTGTGGCTCTTTGCCCTCCCACCCCCCCCTGCCCTTTATCTCCCCAGGAAGGGAAGCAGCTCCAACTGCACCCAGCCGGGCTGAGGGAGGCAGGAGACTCCTCTTGGCATCACCGGTGAGTTCCCCATGGGTGCACCCTGCTTGGAAGGGGGGGGGGAAAGGCCGGGGGGCCTGGTGGGCCCCCGGTCAGCTAGGCAGGAGCAGGGGGGGTGGGGACCACTTCAACANGGCCCCCCGGTCAGCTAGGCAGGAGCAGGAGGGTTGGTGACCACTTCAACATCACCCATGGGTGCTTAGCTGTGTGTCCTCAATGAGGATGAGCCCTTGTGCATGCCACCTGGGCTGGGTCAGGGTGTCACTTGAGGTTCTGGGATGAGTTAAGTGGTGTTGGTGGTGGGGCAGGAGCTTTGGGTCCTCTGTGCTGAAGGAGAGGGAGTTTTCTCCTTGACATTTCCTTACTCTTACCTCTAGGGAAAGAACTAGGTAAGTATCTTCCACTGCTGTGATTGCCCATCACCTGCCCATGTATTGCTGTGGACCCTCCTGGTAGGTACGCAGATGCTAGCAAGCTTGCTCCAGAGTAGATATTAGGAGGAAATTCTTTACTGTGAGGGTGGCTGGGCACTGGAACAGGTTGCCCAGAGAAGCTGTGGATGCTCCATCCCTGGCAGTGTTCAAGGCCAGGTTGGATTGGGGCTTCAAGCTGATCTAGTTGAAGATGTCCCTGCTCACTGGAGGAGGGTTGCACTAGAGCTTTAAGGTCCCTTCCAATCTAACCCATTCCAGGATTCTATGTTCTCATTATGCCAATAGCTTGGTAGCTCTTCTTTTGGATTTATTAATGTGGTTGAATCCTCCAGGTTATCTCTAGGTGCCTGGAGAAACATCACACAGCCTCTATGGGGAAAAAAGACCTCATGAAATCTGGATGTGCTGCCTGTGGGTTCTCTGAACAACACCCTCTTGCTCTGGTGGCACCATGCCCTTTTATTCCTTGGTCACACTGCAGATCTGCTGCAGCCACAAGGCTCAGTGTCTACAAGTCATTGGGTTCAAATCACCCACAACACTTCTCCAGCCACTCTTTGGAGCAGAACTGCATTTTAATCTGAAGATGTGAGCATTTCTGACAGGGCTGAATCTGTTGGTGAACTGGGGAAGGAAGCAATAGAAGTGGTTCAAAGCAAAAGGGCTTTCTAGGGAAGAGATGGGGATTGTAGGAGCCAATTTGCATTCCCCAGGCCTTCAGGATCACTCAAAGCTTCAGTGGAGCAGCTAAGTTAGGTAACAGCTGTGTTACAGTTTTCTTGTGCAGCATCTTCCTTTGATCCTCTTCCTCTGAACCACAACTTCAGCAAAGCATATGCTGAAGCAACTTGCTGAATCCACTTAATTCTCCTTAATGCTGGCACCAGGCTCTGCTTGTCACAGGGAGAGGATTTTCAGCATGAAGCTGCCTGTGTTTCTGCTCTTCCTCCTGGGTGCATGGGAGTGTGTGCTTACAGCTCCTTTCCTCAAGAGGAGCACGTATTTCTATTCCTCTTCAAGTCAGAAATTAGGATTTAAGAACAAAAGAAAGTTGATATGCTCCAGACAAAAGCTCCTTGTGTGTCTTGTGGAGATTTGCTGTGCTCAAAAGCTCTCTGTGCATCCCTGCAGCATTTGAACCCTGTCCCAGAGCAATGAAACATGGCTCATCCCTAGGGAGAGCTGTGTGCAGAGAGGATCAGCTTCCCCTGGGTTTTTTAACAAGCCACAGAATTGGGTATTTGGCTGTTTGCATTATTCTAGCCCTCTAATTGGTGTATGAAAAACAAACACACAACCAAAGGGCAGGTTTTATGCCATTTATCTTCAAGAAGATCCCTTGTGATACTTCTGCTCTCAGATGCCTTTTAGAAGAGAGGTTGTCTCTTCAGCCACGTCCTACCCCAGTGTTTATCAGCCAACCAGTGGTCACCTACAGCATCTCTGCCCAAATCCAGAGGTCTGGATGGGAGGCTAAATAACTTGGTGGAGAAAGCTGTTGCAGGAGAGCTGCTGTATGAAATGTCTTTGTGTCGTGTTATATAGCAGTGATTCCCCACCATCTCCTGTCCCTTCCACCTCCTTTAGAGAGCACTCCTCATGCACCACTGGATTTGGGCAGGAAAGCTTGGAGCATCTGTCTTTTCCCAGGGGTAGCTGCCTAGAGGAGTGTTTCCCTGGCAGGCACAGAGCAGACAAGAGCTGGATTTGCTCACTTGCATTCAACTTGCTGTTCTTAAGGAATCACTGGAATAAAAATAGGATCCTTATCAAGCCAGGTTCATCCAAAGGACAAGGCCATCTTAATTGTTTGCAGAACTCCAGCAAATAAACAGCATTCCTCCTGATTCCTGATTTGCCTGCTTTAACTCCAATGGCCAAGTCAAGGAGAGGCCACAAAGCTTGGGAACAGAGAGGCTGATAGCCTTTGGCAAGGATTGGTCTGTGCCCAGCTTCCCAAGTGGTATGATCCAGCACTATGGAAACAACTTCTGACTGGAACCTTTAAATGATGTATCTAGGAGGAAAAAAAGAAATGAGTGCTTATTGCATCCAGGGGTCTAAATGTAGAAGAGAGACCTGCTGGGAGCAAGAATTCTTTCCTTGAAACCATTTACCATGGTGGAGCAAGATGGGGAAATCAACAGCAGTAATGGTGATAGAAGTGTGGGGCTTGGCTTCCAGGTGAGGACTGGCATCCCAAAGCTTAAGGGCTGGAGTGTAAGAGGCCAAAAGCTGTCATGACTTTCTGTGCCTCAGGAAAAAAGTAAGTGACACGGGGCATGGCTAGAGCTCTCAACATCTGACATCTCCATTGCTTCTGGAAAGTTCTTTGTGGTCAAGCTGTGTGCCCAGGTGGCCAGAAAGGCCAATGGCATCCTGGCCTGGATCAGGAACAGTGTTGGCAGCAGGAGCAGGGAGGTGATCCTGCCCCTTTCCTCAGCTTTGGGGAGGCCTCACCTCCAGTACTGCATCCAGTTTTGGGCCCCTCACTACAAGAGGGACANAGGAGGAGCCTGCTGGAGCAGTTGCAAACCAGCTGAATGGCTAGCAAGGCAGCCCAAACCACTTCTCCTGACCACAAGCAGCAAAATCCAGAGGGCTTCCAGGGGGGAAAATCCACTGCCTGCTCCCCAGCCCACTTCCCAGCTGGCAACAGGCTGCATCCAACTCCCTGCCACTCTACATCTGGAATGGAAGCATCAGGAAGAGACATGCTGGGCACTTCCCTCATGCACATCTGGGAATTGAAAGGAGTGCTCCATTGTGTTGGATTTCACTGGTGTTATTATTCCAAACTGGCCCATAGTCCTAGGAAAACAAAAGCTTCTCCCTTGCCAAAGGAAGGGCTGGCTAGAGGCAGCCACTTGAGACCGGGGTTGGGCTTTTCTCTGGGCTTCTATATGCTACATTTTGGTGCTTAAATTTAGCCCTGGATTGAAATTGTGCAGACAGGAATCCTTCTGGTGAGCCAGCAGCCTGGCCAACACCAACACGCAGTGTGCCGAGCAAGCACCCTGTGAGCTCAGCCTCTGAGCCTACAGCCCCAGTGACACGCGTTGTGGGGCTGACCCTTGGCTGCCCACCAGCACAGAAACCACCCAGATGCACTCTGGAAAGCAGGGATGACTGGACAAGGCAGTCTGGTGCTTGCAATAACAAGGGGGGTTTGGCTATCCAGTCAAAAGCAGAGGCTTGCAAATTTTCTTCTCTTTAGGCAGATCATAGAACAGTTAGAGCTAGAAAAGACCTTGGAGATCATCAGTGCAGCCTTTGTCCTAGCCCTAGCAACCTGCTAAATGATGCCTCCCAATGCAACATCTACCTGTCTCTTAAACACCTCCCTGGGCAGCCTGTTCCAATGGCTGACAACCCTTGCAGCAAACAAATTCCTCCTAATATCTAGCCTGAACCTCTGCAACATCTACCTGTCTCTTAAACACCTCCAGGGATGGGGACTCAAGCCCCTCCCTGGGCAGCCTGTTCCAATGGCTGACAACCCTTGCAGCAAACAAATTCCTCCTAATATCTAGCCTGAACCTCCCCTGGCATTATTTCCATCCATTTCCCTTGTCCTATGTCTTCCCTCCCAGATGTTTCTTCCTCCTCAAATAACACTCGGTCGCTATCTTCTCCTCAAACAAACCTTGATCCTCATCATCTCCTCCTGAAAAATGCCAATGAGGCTGGAAGCCAGCCTGTAGGCAACTTGATGGAACAGAGAGATCCACCACCTGGAGATCCATCCCTCTGCTTAGTGTCCCTGTCCTAAGCATGGGGGTCAACATGAAACCACCTCCTGTGTGAAGCCTCGTGCCAAGCTACTGCCGAGTGAGCTAGTGGAGATTGGAGCCTGTCCCCCTGGGATGAGGTCAGGTGTGTTTCAGCTTCAACTGGCCCATGAAAGCAATGCCTCAGGCCAGAGGGGTTTGGGCAGGGTAGGAAGGGGCTGCACAGCTGCTTCTCTTGGTGCCAGTGAGCAATGTCAGCCAGGGCACTACATTGCATGACCCACTTAGGCTGTGCCTGGCCGGTGGAAAATTCCTGCCGATGGGCAATGTCCTTCTGCCTTGATTTTGAAGCAGTTCACTAAGGACGCAGCTAAAGCACAGAGATAATAGGTGGTGACAGGAGCCTGGCTGCTAATTGGGCTTTTGCCTGGGCTTACATGATATCTGGAACTGAAGGAAGGTGGGAGGGGGATTTGCTGGAGGAAAGGGACAAAAGCAGACATGTAACAGGAGAGAGCCGGCTCCCAGAGGAGCTGGGGCTCTGTGAGGAGGTCACAGCAAGGGATGCTTCAGCTGAAAGTCAGCATCCAGATTAGTCATATCCATGGCAGCAGCATGGGTTCCCTCCCATATCATCAGTGTGCCAAGGAGGCTTGGGACAGGGTGTTCTTGTGGGTGGGATGAGGATCCAGACCCTGCAGGGTGTCAGAGCTGATCCATCCTGATGTAGCAACAGCGCTGAGCACTGGGGAGAGGTCACCTTAGGTTTGAGCTTGAGCCTGCAGGACTCCTGACCTTTCCCTGCAGTTCTGCAGAGGCTCCCTGCTTTTCCTATTCACAGCATTCCCTTCCATTTTGCTTTTCCCCCTCATTTTTAAGCAGCAGTACTTACCCTTTGTGGTCCCAGAGCTCACCTCACTGGAGTGGATGCTTTGCTGACCCTTTGCAAAGCTAACTGTGTATTTCCAAAGCTTTTCTTCCCACCCTGAAATTGGATTTTCTGCTAAGTAGTAGAGGTGGGGGTTTTTGGCTCTTTGTTTACAAGGGAAAAATGCACAACAGAAAAAAAACCAAACCCAAAACACCCAGGAGGTGTAGGTTAACTTTGAGCTTGAAGCTGTTTTGCTTGCCATGAAGAAATGGTGCAGGTGTCTCCAGTCAAACACATGCATGAGTCTTTCCAAGATTAGATCTTGTAGTTTGTCTTCCTGAATGTGTAAATCTATCCAAGGGAAAACCACTGCCTGGGTGGCAACCCCAGAGAGTTTCCAGCCTATCTCAAAAAGAAATCTGGAATAAAAATAGAAAGATTTAGACCCACAAAGTCCTCTGAAAGACATAAACAATCTGTCTGTATTTAAAGCAAATCAGAAAGCAAGATCAGAACCACTATGGAGTTGTGAACAAATGAAGGTAATGCAAGTGGGGCACCAGGTAAAGGTTAGATGTGGGTGATACTGTTCCAAAAAATGAAAGGAGAAGAGATGTTTTATACTGGGCCCTAAAGCCAGGGCTGTTCTCTTGACCATGGAGCTGCTTGGATGTGCAAAGGCTGTCAGAAGAGCTCACAGCTGTAGATGAGGTGTACAGGCTGAAGAGTGCTTTGAACCAGCATCCCTCTGCCCTGCACTGCTGGCATTGCAAGTGTGGACGGGCCTAGGGCCTAATAGGCCCGGCAACTGCCACCCCAAAATCTGCTGGCAGGGAGAAGATGTGGTTGATAGGGCTGCAGAACCAGTCTGAATTCCATGCCAGGAGATGACTTCCATTGCTGTGCAGGGAAGGTTTGCAGGCAGAGTTTCTGGGGAGCAGAGTGTGATGTCAGAGGTGTGTGGTGTGTCCATGTATGGCCCAGAGAAAGGGAAAAAAGCTCCCTCTTTTCCTCCCTCCCTGTCTGCCAGGTGATGTTGCAGCATTTTCTGCTGTGTAGAACCCAGCACCCTGTGTCTGGACACTGCTGCCCTAGCTCCTGGGTTTGTAGGTGATGGGTGGTGGAACACTGGCACAGGTTGCCCAGGGAGGTGGTTGAGTTCCCATCCCTGGAGGCATTCCAGGTGAGGCTTGCCAGGGCTCTGGGCAAGCTGATCTAGTTGGGGATGTCCCTGCCCACTGCATGGGGGTTGGTCTAGATGAGCTCCAGAGGTCCCTTCCAACCCAAACCATCCTATGATTCTATGTGATACTCAGGGCTTGTGACTGACTGGATTCCCTGCAAGGGTTAATAGTTCATATACCGTTTAGTCTGGGCTCCAGGACTTTATTCATCCCACAGTGCCTGGCTGGAGCTCTGCTATTACCTGAGCAGCCTGATGGCAACAGAGAGGAGGAAACCCAGGATTTAATAATCCCATTTGATGTTTGGAGAGCTCTGGCATCTCCAGCAGGGCTGCCATCTCTGCTTTAAATTAAGAGATGGGAAAAGTTGAACAGAATTAAGGGGAGGGGAAGAGAAAGGGAGGGGGAAAAAAATGGATGGGGCCAGCCCTGTGCTGGAGATGGGAAGCATCTGGCCCCAGGAGGAGGAGAGGGAAGAAGGAGTTGGCTGCTCCCTGCCAGCCATTTGCATGATATGACAGTGGTCACGTGTGGAGATGTGCTTTTGGCAGAGCCTGTGTGTTTGTGTGGTGTGCAGAAGGGGTGTGAAATCAGCTCCCACTTCCAGGAATCCTCCCAGCACAGGATATGCGTCGGGAGGCTGGTAAACATGATCCAACTGCTGGCCTGGAATTCAGTCAGCTGCTCCCTGCCTGGGGACATGGCTAGCCTCATGGCCTCTCAGGGTGTCAGGGCATGGCACAGCATGTCCCAGGGCATGAGGCATTGCTGGAGGGGGGGATCAGAGTGGGGAGAGCTTGCACCAGGAGTCTGGAAGCAGGTTGGCTTCTTCTACCTGGGGCAGGTAGCTATTCCTTGGGTGCAGCCTGGGGCCTGCTGCCTCTGGCAAATCTGCTCTGGCCTCAGCTGCAGGCTCCCAAAGCCAAAAATAACCACTTGGCTGAGGAGCAAACATTTCCCCCAGCCTCCCCATCCCCACCTCCCTCTCCTGGCAGCACTGGGAGCCGTGGGTGACAGCCTGCACCCATCCACAGATAGCACAGGCTCTCCTGTGCTGGCTGCCAGCATGCCTCAAGCTCCTCCTCATTTGCCTGAGCACAAAAATACATCTCACTTGGGCTTTCTGCTCCCTCCCTCTTGGGAGAGATTGTTTATTGCTGGGTGCAGGGATACCATGACCTCTGCTGCCTGCTGTCCCCTTCGGCTCCCTGCCCTTGGGAGCTGCTATGTGCTGGCATGTTGGCTGGGACATGGGAGGGGACACAGGAGGGGACACTCACTGCTGTGCAGGAGCGAAGGCAGGGCCCAGGATGCCTGGCTCCTGATTTCACTGTGTCCCTGGATATGAGAGGAAGGGGTGGGGGGGAAGGTGGAGATGTTGTAATCACAACAAGTTGCATTCATTAGACCAGTGTTGGGCTTGCAGATGGTTTCTGCTGACAACCTCAATGAGGGGCTGAGTATTGATGAGTCCAAACATGAGACCTGGGGAGGTAGGAAGGAGGGTGAATTTACTTAATATGGAGCATAAAGCCAGGCAGGTGAGGATGGAGATGAAAAGCTCCTGCTGCTGCTTCAGGGTTTGTCTGAAGTGGCAGAGGAGGTGGACAATGACACCACAAGGGTGAGATGCTCTTGGTGGATGGGGATTGGCTTCCCATGGCATGAAGGGCCATTATGCTTCCTGCACCCAGCCTGGACTGCCTGGAGCATGTGGATTTGGATAAGAAGGGCAAACAGGCTGATCAGATGAATAGGAGACCCAGGGGAGATAGGAAGAGTTGGCTAGTCAGGCTTAGGGAGTGTGAGGAGGGACACAAAGTCTGCTTCCTCCCAACCTCATGCCCAGGTCTTCAGCATATTGGCCTCAATCAACTTGTAAATATATTCTTTAGCTGAGACAGGGGAACAATAGGATAGGCCTCAGCTTCATTTCTTTCACAGAGCATGAGGCAGGGTCTGTCCATCAGCCCTCTGTGGGAAATGGGGTGGGGTTTGTGCCACCCGCCAGTTTATTTGTATTTTTAGAGCAAGCCACAGGCACAAGGTCACTGAAGTGAGTGAAATTCCACCCTGCAGCCTGGAGCAGCTTCCCATCCCCATCCCTCTCATCCAGGATGGGCTGGAGTCAACAGCTGAGCCAGGGCTCAAGTGTCCTAGGCACACTGATGCCCTGCTGAGGTGAGGGGTGAGGGGCAGCTGGGGCTCCAACTGGAACTGCTGGGGATCAGCAAGGTGCTGGGCAGAGGACAACCCTCTTGCTGTCATCCCTTCTAGAAGAGCCCCTTGGGAGTGAGGATGTGGCTGTGCCATAGAGGAGACCCTGTCCTAAGGTGGCACAGGTACCAGTGATCTCAGCTGAGGATTTGTTTGGTAGGATGAGGACCACTCTGCTCTGAGGGAGCTGTGATCATAGAATGAATCCTAGAATGGTTTGGGTTGGAAGGGACCTCTGGAGCTCATCTAGTCCAACCCCCCTGCAGTGGGCACGCACATCCCCAACTAGAGCAGCTTGCCCAGAGCCCTGGCAAGCCTCACCTGCAATGCCTCCAGGAATGGGAACTCAACCAGCTCCCTGGGCAACCTGGGCCAGTGTTCCACCACCCTTGTGGGGAGGAACTTTCTCCTAATATCCAATCTAAATCTACTCCTCTCCAATTTAAAACTATTGCCCCTTGTCCTTTCACTGCAGGCCTTTGCAAACAGGCCCTCTGCAGCCTGCTTGGAAGTTCCCTTTAGGTCCTGGAAGGTCACTAGTAAGTCCCCCCAAAGCCTTCTCTTCTCCAGGCTGAACAATCCCAGCTCCCTCAGCCTGTCCTCATAGCAGAGCTGTTCCAGCCCCTGAGCATTCTTGTGGCCTCCTCTGCACCTGCTCCATCAGCTCCATGTCCTTTCTGTGTCNATGTGACCTGCCAGCCAGTTCCTTATCCACTGAACAGTCCACCCATCCAATCCATAGCTCTCTAACTTGGCCAGTAGAATGTTGTGGGGACTGTGTCCAAGGCCTTGCAGAAGTCCAGATAGACTGGGACAAACTGGGGGGGGGGATGGGGAGCTAGAATATGTTGAGGAGGAGGCCAAGTTGTACTGTGCTTGCTCAATGGAGTGATGATTTGCTAATGTGGTGAGTCAAAAGCTGAGGAGGCAACCAAAAAAACCCAAGCAAAGCGGAATATGTGGGGGCTTAAAATGACACAGCACATGTCCTTGAGAACAGGGTCTCTTCATCATCTCCAGCAACAAGTGAAGCATGTTGCTAGGGCTTGGGCTTGACAGAGAGTGAGTCAGGCAGGAGTGTCACCTCTTGAATCACTGCTGGATGCAGCCCTGGTTATGGGAACTGCTCCTGCCCTCTTTCACTTGTGAGGGGTGATGGAGTCACAGCCCTTGTGGGGTGGCTGCAGGGGACAAGCATTACTTTATGAGCTTAAAGCTGAAATCAAAAAAAGAAACTGTCCCCAGGGATGATTACCCAACAATATGTATAGCAAGAGATGCTCCTAGGAAGAGTAGAAAGTGTCAGATCTTTGCTTTAAGGCAAGTAATTTGCCTTGCAGTTAAGACAAGCAAAACATGCTAAGGGTCATCTCCTTTGAGAGCTGTGAAACCTGCTCTGGGTGAAGCTGCTTTGGCAGGGGGATTGGACTAGATGATCCTCAGAGGTCCCTTCTAACCTCTACTATTGTGTGATTCAGTGAAACACCTTTTCGTGGTGATCTTCCCTGGAGCTGGTTTTCCCTGCTTGACCTGCCCAGATGCTTCAGGTGGCCCAAGCACCCAGTTGCTTTCATCCAGAGATACCTACCCTGATAGGAATTGTTAGGACCAACATTCACACTGTGGCTTGAACCTCAAAGGTAGTGATGAGGAGCCCTGTGCAAGGGAGCTGAATCCCATGAGAGAAGGATGCAATGCACTGTTGTTAGCACAGTTTGTGACTGCCAGGGGCTGCTCTGTGGTGCTTTGTGGCTTTGCCTCAGGGAGTAACATATCCTCTTATGCATGGCCTATCATTTCCTTAGCCTGCTCTTTGATGTCACCTTTGGAGATGCTTCTCTGAGCCATCCTTCCCTGGCATGGTGGCACAGGCTGATGGAACTAACAGGGAGAGGATTGCTGGCCCTGCAGGGCAGCAGAGTGGACAGGAACTGCCCTATAGACATACTGAAAGCAAGGGCTCCCCTTCACTCTGTGCCCACACCTCTCCTCCAACACACTACAGTTTTAGGGTGCTTTTTGGGGGGGTCATAGTAGATGAAAAGCTGGATATGAGCCAGCAATGTATATTCGCAGCCCAGAAGGCCAACAGCATCCTNGATCTTTAGGGTCCCTTCCAACCTGCCCATTCTAGGATTCTATGATTTTTCCCTATAATACACAGTGCAGTGTCTGCCTGCACCTCCTGGGTGTCATTACAGCCAAACCATGGCTCTGCTCCAGGACATCCCTTCTGGTTTTTGTTTGTCTGGGTTTTTTCTTCTTTTTCCAGGCCTTGTTTTCAAGGAGTCATCCCCCCCCCCCCCCT
>VWZO01004368.1:193937-209462 GCA_013396975.1 Bucco capensis
TGCAGGGGGGTTGGACTAGATGAGCTCCAGAGGTCCCTTCCAACCCAAACCATTCTATGATTCTGGGATTCTAACATGAGCCCAGCAGGTTGTTTCACCCAGCCTTGAGGCCCAATGCTGACCGGTCCCTGGGCCATCTCTGTGCTTCACTCCTGGGGCTCTCCCCATTTCCCAGCCCCAGCCTCCAAACTGCTCCCTCTCCCTCCTAGCCCACAGGATAGGTGCTGGGCAGGGGAATCCTGGGTGCATACATCCATCTTGGCCATGGGCAGGTGAACCTGGGCTCACCTGGATGTTTCCTCCTTCACCAGCATGGGCTGAGAAACTCCAAAGCTGCTCAGTGTTCCCACACAGCTTGACAGCACAAAATTAAACCTTAAAGCAGGAAACAAAACCTTGAATGGCAGCAGGAAAGGAGTTGGGGGGGGGGGTGGTTTCCCCTCAAAATGTGTGAAAGCCAATTCATTTCTCTAGGCCAGAGCCCAGGAGAAAAAGTAAAAGCTTTTCTCAGTACTCTGTGCTAGATTCCCACTCCATCCTCCTACATGAGGGGACAGAGTGCCTCAGAACCAAGTCTGTGCTGAAGGGTGCAGGAGTCAAGGCTTGGTGCACAGAATCAAGGGGGATTTTTGCCCCACAAAAGTTACCTTAATAATCTTAGAAAAAATAAGAGAGACTTTGGAGTAATATTTTAAAGAGCATCTGTGTGGTTTCAGGGCCCTGGTGCCCTGTCAAGGGGTAACATGGGCTGGCAGGACCCTTGTGTTGGACTTCAAGTGACAAGTTGTGGGGCTAGCACTCGTTCAACTTGTTATATTTCTTCATTTTCCTTGCTTATCTAGTGTGGAAACTAATAAAGTCCCTCACCTCATCCTGAGCAGAGGGAATATAAACAGGCCCAAAGGGCTGGCTTCCATGACAGCAAGCTGGACTCCCTCCATCTGAAGGACAGGGGAACCCATCCTGGTGCATTTCCTGGCACTTGTTTTGTGATCTTTGTATTAATTAATGAGCTTTGATATCAGGAGGAGCAGAAAATTGTTCATTAGAGTAGCACCTGCAGTTAGAGCATTGGTGGGGAACACCACACACAGAATAACATGCCCATTTGTCCAGAGCAGGGAAGCACAAGGAGGGCAACTTCCACCCAGGAGAGACCAGTCAGGGCTCACTACATCCCCCTGAGGTACTATCTCACCCTCCAAGGGCTCTGCTTACCCATGCCTTCATCCTAAACATGCAGGGCTGCTGCAGGTCCATCCTTGGCCACCTGGCAGAGTGAGGCATCTTCCTGGTGGCCCTCAGAGACAAGATGGGCTAGGTGACAGTAGCTTGGAGGCCATCCTGAAAGATGCAGCCTTGGGCACCTCTGAAAGCCAAGCAAAGCCCCAGCCAAAAGCATTTGGAGAGCCATGCTCATTAGAGAAGAGAGTGAGGTGTTTTTCACTTGTGTGATGTAAGCTTCTATTCACGGTTCCTCGTTAGGACTCAAAGGACCTGTGGATCTATCCCAACTCTTGGTTGGCAGGATCTGTGCTCCTACCAGCTTGCAACTGTCCATTGGGTAGGTTGCTCAAGGGGAAAACCAACAAACAACCTCGTGCAATTATAAAGCAGGTCCTTCCTTGTGTTCAGCCTCAGCTCAGTAGACACTCTCCTAGGGTGACCCAAGACACTGAGCTCAGCTTTCTGCCCTTACCCCATTCACTCTACAGTCTAGCCAAGGCCAATATTAAGGGATTTTAATTAAAACTTCTTTCCAACACAGTGGTGGCCATTTTATCTGTTAATTGCAGAACAGGCAGCCTCTCAGCAAAATGACATTGTCCAATTGGTCAGTGTACCCTTTCTAGGCCAAGGGTTGGGAACATTAACACTGAGCACAAGAACATTCTTTCATGGCAAGGACACACACACAAAACAAGAGGTGAGCAGTCATCATCATCATTAGGAGGCAAAAAATGACAAGAACATTTTCTTCTGCTGAGCAGGGGTGGAAATTGGGCTCAAAACCTGTCCCTGCTGTGTTGAAAAAAAACCAACAAGAAGATGGGAAAAGGACAACCACACAACTATTTCACCCTTGGAGCAACCAGGACAGTGGATTGGCTTTGCACTTGCTCCACTCTAATGTTCTCTGGGGAAAGGATGATGAGTTTTGTACCCACTGCTCCAGTGGAGGTCTTGGTGGCTCTTCCTCTGAGGGTTTTGGTATCACTGCAGAGGCCTTGTCATGAGAGTCCCCTAGAGGTGCATCTGTTTTTTTGCATGACAGCATTCAAGCAGTGGCCCAGAGGTACTGTGCAAGATGATCCACAGCCCATCTGTGTCAGCTCCAGAGACTCTGGAGTCCTAGCTTGTCATATCTTGTTGCTCCTCAAGGGCAAAACCTTGTGTTCTATGCTGTGGAGCTTCATGTCATTGCTGCTCCTATCTTCCAGGTCATCCTATTCTCCTTTAAAAACACCTAGAACCTCCTCTATACCATTGACATCTCCCAGCTCTGCCTCATCCACATAGGCCAACACTGCTCTTCTGTGGTTTTGGGAGTAATTCACAGAAAGACAAAACAAGAAAGGCCTGGGGAACTCCAGGGCAAACTCCCCTTCTTCCTGATGCTTCCACTTGCAGGATTAGCCATGGCCACCTGTTGTGTGCTCAGGCCAGATCTACCTTCATCCCACTCTCCAACCACATAGACATCATTTCTTTCTTCAAAACCCATTGTAGACCTTGCAGCCTTCCCTGAAGGATAACAATTTGGCTTGCCTAGAGCATCCCAACCATCTGCAGCAAGGATATAGACATCCTCTGCACGGGAGGACAGGCTTGGGTGGGGATGTCTGAGATGAAAGGAAACCTTCCAGCTATGACACTTCTCTGTCTGAAAACAACCCAAGGCCCACAGGTGGTGGAATTTGGCTGTGGTTGTTGACACAGCACCCAGCTCCTATGGCATGCAGCAGCATGCAGAAAAACCACACCAGCCCTTTCCAGGAAAGAGCATAACATCACTTGCCCTAACAGCCTACCTGGGCTGGACATCACCCAGCTGCCTTAAGCTTTCCCCTTATTGGGTTAATTATAATTACCTGCCAACCTAATTGCATCTTTTGCCTAGGAAGAAGTAAGCTGAGAGATGCTGCTCCTACAGAGTGTGGCTGGGAAGCTACTGGTAATTAGAGGGATGTTTTTATAACCTCTACTGAGCACCTTAAATCAAGAGAGTGAACCTAGGCATGCAAAAAGCTGTGGTGTGTCCCTAAAGCATGCTGCTTGTGCTGCTCACAATGAAACATCATCGTTAGCCCAATTCACTTGGCAGACAGGAAAACCCTCAATCCTGCCTTGAGGGTCTGCAAGGGCTATAGCTTCAATTGGGACATGATTTCAAGGGTGTCCTGGTTGGTTTGCTTCCTTAGAATTTAAGCCTGGCTTTGCCTGTAAGGGGAGAGCACAGAAAAAATGACATGTCCCTTAGTGACAGCACACAAAAAAAAGTTCACCTTGAAGATAAAATGAAGCCTCCTCTCCATCTCTAAGCATGGCATATGCTTCAAAAAGCCATATCTTGGTCATATCCAATCATCTCCAATGATACCCTGGAAAAGAGTAAGAATGCATTTGTAATTGAAGGATGTTGACCAGAGGGTGAAAATAAGTTGGGAAGGAAAGTTTTTCGCTTGGAAACCAAATCTATGTCATGTTCTCCTCGCCAGCCAATTCACATTTCTGTTTCAATTTTCACAGTCCCAGCTAGGCACTTGTGTGCAGAGCTGTTGTTAGTGTGTCATGGAGAGCAACACATACCTAAGGGAAGGAGTCAACATTTGCTGGAAGCAAGCCTGGCTCAAGTCCCTTTCCCCCTCCCTAATCTAAATGGCCCCCAGCTTTGGAAAAGTTTGCCTCCAACTCTGAACTCACTTGGCCCCAACTGCTATAAATAGCCAGAACAAAACCTCCCAGGCCAAATGCCCTGAGTGTTTAGAAAGCTTTGATCCCATGCTGCTTTTTAAGAGCTTGAGCCTTTTCCACTTGTGCAGCTTGAGCCCATATTGCTGCTCCAAGCAGGGCCACTGAGATCTAGTCAGCAGGGTGAGAAGCAGGAGGGTGTTGAGCCCTGAGTGCAGACCCTCCTAGCTTCTCCCATGGTGAGCCAGAAGCAAGTGTGCAGATGATACCAAGCTATGGAGTGCTGGTGATAAGTTGGAGGGGCAGGATGTCATCCAGAAGGACCTGGACAAGCTGGAGAGGTGAGCCAAGGTGAACCTCAGGAGCTTCAACAAGACCAAGTGCAGGGTCCTGCCCCTGGGTCAGAACAATCCCCACTATCAATGCAGGCTGGGGGATGAGATGATAGAGAGCAGCCCTGCAGGAAAGGACTTAGGGTGCTGGTGGGTGAGAAGCTGGCCATGAGCAAACAGTGCACGCTGGCAGCCCAGAAGCACAATGGCATCCTGGGCTGCAGCAAGAGAAGCGTGGCCAGCAGANATGGGGCTGAACTGGTGCCACGACCCTTGTGTTGGAGGAGAGCTGTCAGAGGCAGCAAGCAAGCTCTCCTCCTCATTCCTGGCCACCATGGCTGCTTTCTGTCCCTGTTTCCCTGTGGCTTGAGGGTGCTTTGCTTCTCCCTCCCTCTGGGTGTGCCTGGCTCTTGTGTCTTAGCCAGAGAGGGAAGTGGAAAGACACAAACATCAGGGGGGAAAAAAAGAAACAAAACAAAACAGAAAAAGGGCTGCTCTTGCAGTATTTCCAACCCATCAAGTCCCAAGTGGGAATTCTCTGAGAAAGCTGGCTCTCACAAAACCCCAGGCCAAGAGGTTTGGATAAGCAGTCCCAGGGTTTACATCCTAGCGGTTTTGAAGGAGCACAGCTAATCTCTGCTGGCTGCCAGTTCTTGCAGGGGTGCTCAGGACCCAAAACCCAGCAGCTGGAGTAGGCATCCAGGCATGCTGCTTCTCAAGCCTCCCCTGCCCAAGGCTGGTGTAGGTACCACCAGCTTGTTCTTGACATCTGAGCACAAGAAAGAGACCCTGAAGCTCACCCCAGCCCAGCTTTCCAGGCTCAGCACCACACCAAGCAGCACCTACCTTTCCTACCTCTGAATTTCCAATGGGTTTTTATGTGTGCAGCTCAGAGCCACCAGATCCCAGCCAGGCAAACAGCCTTGTGCCCAGGCTGGTTTACCCTGCCAAAGCTCTTCCTTTTGGGAGCAAAGTCAGCAATGCCATTGCAGGCAGCAGCACATGGAGTGTGGCAAGGCTGGAGCAGGGCAGCTCAGGGTAACTCACTACAGCATCTTGGAGCAGAGGGGACCTCCCTGCCCACCATGGCCAGCAGAACATACACCCAGGGCAGAGGTGAAGCACCAAACCAACCTCTCTCTGTGTTGCTTTAGCAGCATTAGCATTCCTAGGAAGTAAATAAACCTATAAATAAACCAGCCCAGCTTTAAGGGAGCAGGAAAACCCCATGCACAGAGCCCCTTGCAGAGAGGACTAGCATTTGACTCCCTCCTTGCCCAACTGCCTCCCATGGGCTGTCAGATGAGGTTTGGTCCCACTGCTTGGGCCTGTGCCTTGTGGGGGTCACAGCAAAACTCTTGCAGGGGTCATCCAGCCCAGCCCAGCTGGTATCCACATGGTGTTCAGCTTGGTTCACTCCTGGACCACCCACCCTCAGCATTTTGAGGCTGTGGGACTTAGGTAGGTGTGGTACTTGGGGCCATGGTTTAGTGGTGAGCACGGTACCCTTAGGTTAGTGATTGGACTCAGTGACCTCAGAGGTCTTTTCCAACCATATGGATTCTATAATTCTATGACTCACCACCTGAGAGCCCTGCCAAAGAGCTTTGCCTTGTTTTTCTGCTCACTCCTCACCAATGCCATAGGACAATGGCTAGGGCTGGGAGCAAGCTGCTCTAGTGCCAGGTGTCCCTGCCCATGGCAGGGGAGTTGGAACTAGATGAACTTTAAGGTCCCTTCCAACCCTGACAAGTCTATGATTCTCTGACAACCTTCACCCAGCCACAAAAATGGCTGCAACATCCAGGAACCCTCCTGGCTGGGCTCCCATCCCATCCCTACATCCCAGGCCGTGGCACCCCTGATGGAGTGGCTGCTCCCTAGGGAGAACACGGGGAGGACAGGCTGCTCTGTAGGGGTTTTGGCAGCGTGCTGCCTCTGAGGCGAGGGCTGGCTCAGGCCTTTGTTTGATGTCCTGTTTATCCTGCCGAGAGAAACAGAGGAGTTCAGTGTGCAGGAATCTCGCTCCCTTTACCCTCCTGCTCCCCCTCCACATGAAAGCTGCTGAGCAAACAGGAGAAAATCAAAGGCCATTGCACCTTGCCAGCAGCCTGCTGGGTTTCCGCACTGCCGGACCCGCTGCAAGCCCTTACATAAGCCAACGGCTCAGCCCGCTGCTGTGCTCAGGGCTTTCTTCTTGTAAATCAAGCAGATGGCCCCTGCAGCTGTGCTACCCCCTCTGCTTGTGGGGAAAGACCCCTTCTCATCCTTTCTGGCCAGCCTTTTGGGTTTTTCTTTCCCCTATCAAATAAGATGTGAGATCCGGGCAGCCTCTCGATGCACAACAATGCTGTATATTAATAGAATCACAGAATCACAGAATGTTAGGGGTTGGAAGGGACCTAGAAAGATCATCTAGTGCAACCCCCCTGCCAGAGCAGGAGCACCTAGACCAGCTCACACAGCAATGTGTCCAGGCAGCTCTGCAATGGCTCCAGACAAGGAGACTCCACAGCCTCCTGGGCAGCCTGGGCCAGTGCTCTGGCACCCTTACTGGAAAGAAGTTCTTCCTCAGGTTAGTACTAAACCTGTGGTCCAACTTGCTCCCATTCCCTCTTGTCCTAACATTGGATGCCATTGAGAAGAGCCTGGCTCTCTCCTTCTCACACTCACCCTTAACATATTTCTAACTGTTCCTGAGGTCTCCTCTCAGTCTCCTCTTGTCCAGGCTGAAGAGACCCAGCTCTCTCAGCCTGTCCTCACAGGGCAGATGCTCCACTCCTTTCATGATCTTGCTGGCCCTGTGCTGGACTCTCTCCAGCAGCTCCCTATCCTTCTGGAGCTGAGGGGCCCACAACTGGACACAGGATTCCAGGTGAGGCCTCCCCAGGGCAGAGGAGATGGGACAAGAACCTCTCTGGATCTGCTGGCCACACTCCTCTTAATGCACCCAAGAAGGTCTCCCCCTGGAGAAGGGGAGCTCAAGGCTAAACAACCATCTCATCAAAACCCAGAACTGGGTCATGTTACCTTCTCCTGATGGAAAAAGGAGACACTTCAGCCCAAATCTGTGCTCTGTAATACCAGACCTCACTTCTCTCTGCGTCACACCCAGACCATCCCAGGGGCAGCCACAAGAGCTTTGTTACCAGTGGCATGGGTGTGCATCCTCTCCACCAAGCACCAGCTTCCCTGCTTGCTGTGAAGGGTGTCTTGATCCTGTCACCTTTGGCTGGCAAGCAGTCCCCAGGCCTAAGGGTGTCCCCAGGCACATGCCCTGCATGGGTTATGAGGACTCATTTCCCCCTCTCTCTGTACTGTGGTGTACTCCAGGCAGAGCTCCTCAGACCACTAGTCCCATCCATCAGTCTTTGGCAACAAGTTATCCTTCTCTACCATAGAAAAGTATTCTTATTTCCTACTTATATATATTTTTTTTTTACCCTGTTTAAGAATTTCTGATTCAAATGACTTTTAAAATGTCTCAAAAACCCAAACTTTCCTGAGTTTCACCATCATTCACACCTAGCAGCCTGGCAGCCTTGTTCACCTGCATACTGTCTGAGCCTTCATTCAGTAGGGAAGCCCTCCCTTTCCAGCATGCACAGCAGAGGGGTTAGATCATATTAGCTCACACTTAGAGCTGTGGCAGGATCAGGCAAATCTTGGCTTGGCTATCTCTCTTTAGACTACATCTTGCAAACAGAAGGGCTGGAAACAATTTTGCTGTAATTGCTCTTTAAAACGCAGCCAGCAGATGCTTTGGTAACCCAAATTCATGACTCTTTCCACAGCTCCAGGCTGCTGGCTAGGAAACCAAACCCAAGAACAACCCAGGTAGCAAGGGATCCATCCTGCCTGCTTTAGCCAAGTGCTGGCCATCATGCCCAAGACAGGACTGTCCAACTGGCCAAGAAGGACCCCTCAAGGCTGCCAGGCCATCATCTTGCCCTTCTTGCATGTTCTCTCAGTAATTCCCAGCCATCAGCACCAGTAGAAAGTTGTCTCAATTTCTGCCTGTTAGTCTCAGCTCAAGAGCTAACCAAATGGCAGTTGGGCAGCCCAGGGACATTAAGCAGGCTAGTGTCCAATCCCAAGTGTTATTTGTGGTTGCAGGGGCTCTAGACGATGGGCTGGTTGCTTCTGAAGAGCTCAATATAGGCCAGCTGGAAATAAGGAACAATTTGCAAGTGTACCACAGCCTGTGGTGTCAGGGCCACCATGCTCAGAAACACCCTGGAGATTCCACCAGGATATCATAGAATCATGAAATCCCAGTATGGTTTGGGTTGGAAGGGACCTCTGGAGCTCATCTAGTGCAACCCCCCTGCAGTGGGCAGGCACATCCCCAACTAGAGCAGCTTGCCCAGAGCCCTGGCAAGCCTCACCTGCAATGCCTCCAGGGATGGGAACTCAACCACCTCCCTGGGCAACCTGTGCCAGTGTTCCACCACCCTCCTGGGGAGGAACTTTTTCCTAATATCAAGTCTAAATCTACTCTTCTCCAATTNTATGACATGGTCCACAGCTTCCCTGGAGGGCTTGGCATGGGGGGGGACATGCCCTTTGTCACATAGTCCTTGAGGGCTGTTCTCATGGTGAGCATCCCAGCTGCTCCTGAAAGGCTCATGGCTTAGGCAAGCAGAGTTCTTTACTTGCTAGCTCTCACCCTGACCTGCTGTGTGACTTCCCACTTATAGTTCCATCACCTCTCCTTCTCCCAGGATTGCTGGCATAGTGTTCACAGTGACTCTGTGACCATCCTATCAGAAACAGGGATTGAGAGGGCTGCACACTAGTTGCAGACATGAGCACTAGGGCAAGGTTTTCACCTATCAAGGCTGACTCTCCTGACCCAAGTTGTTTATTTTTGCCATGGAGGCCCCACCTCCCTATGAACATCTCCACAGTACTGAGCTGCAGAGCTCTGCCCCTGCCCCAGCTCCCTCAGAGGCTGGAGGAGCTGAGGCCATCCCCAGAACCTCAGCAAGGTCTGGGGAAGCAGCCTTGTTTTTCTGTACAAAGTAATTTGAAATTCTTGGAAGGCAATCAGGAAAGTACAAAGTATTCCAGCTCAGGACAGCCTGGGACTCATTCCTTAGAGGCACAATGGTTGTTTACTCAATCCCCTCATACATTAATATCTAAAAATTCAGGAGGTCAATTGTAAACAAGAAGTACTGACTTGACAGTGCTGTCTGCTTCACAAGAGTGGTTCCAGCCTGGATGCTGGTTTTGTTGTGGGCTTTCTTCTTAATCTTGCTATCAAGAGGGTCCAAATTTTGCCAAATTATGGGCCAGAGCTCAAGTTAATTTATGCCTGGTTTTGAAAAATCACCTCTCAGAACCCCAAGGCCACAGAAAAGCTATTTTAAAGCAACACTGACAAGCAGAGGCAGGGAGAAGGGCTGTTTGTGCCAGCACTGTCCTCCAGCTCCAGAACAAATGGGAAAAAAGCCAGCCACAGACACATTGGTGTTGGAAATCTGTAGAAGATTCCTAATAATTGAGAGGGAAGGCAAATCATTCTCCTAAGGGCACCAGTGGACACAACACAACCCAAACCCAACCTGTTTCCAGCCCAAAGAACGACTGTTTTCTGGAAGCACTGGTACCAGGGGTTTGACTGTAGTGAGGTTTGACTGCATTCATCAGGCCAAGGACTTGAAATCCAGCAGCTCAGGACCCTTCCCAACACTTCACCTGAAGAAAGCCTCTGCAACTGCATCTTGACAGCCAGCTGGCAAGCTCAGCTCCCTCTCCCAGAAGGAGCTGGGGGGGTGATGAGAGTGGAGAGCCTGAAGGATGGATGTGCTCCAGAGCTCACTGGAGCTCACCTCCCCTTCCATCTTTGCTGACTGGCATTGTCACAGGCCCTTCTCATGTCAGGGCTGTGCATCTTTGAGCTCCCCAACTTGTCCCACTTACAGACTTCTTTCCTTTGTGGGTCTGCTCCTTACTAGAAGGAGCAATCTCAGACCATGGCTGTGGGCTCCAGGAGGTTCACCAGGACATTCCCAGCTAGTCTGGCAGCATTTCCTGGCTCCTTTGCAGTCCTACATAAACACATTGCTGTTTCAGGCATTATTGTGCCAGGGAACATGGTTTTAGCTCAGCTTTCTCATCACTCCTGAGCAACAGCTACTTGTTTAGGTAGCTTAAACAAGATGAGATCCATCCCTCTTGCTTGCAATGGTAGAGCAGATCACTTAGCTCCATCCTAATGTTCAGGCACTTCCACACAAGCCTTTGCTCCAAGTAGGTGAGGAGAAACAAGTCAAAGGATATTTTCATGAGTGACCAGGGCTGTATGTAAAATCCCAGATGCTTCTTCTGGGGTCAGAGAGCCTCAGGCCATCAAGCAGCAAACTGCATGCTAATCTTAGGGAAGCAGTGCAAAAGGAGAAGGAGCTTAGCTTCTTTGAGCAGGAGGGTCATGTATCTTTATCTTTGCTGCTGTCAAAGGGCAAGAGCTGAGATTGCAGCATCTTGGAAAGTCTCCATGCAAGCTATCTCCCGAGGACATCAAGAAGTCTGGAATATCACCTTCACTCTCTTGATAAAGGTTGTAGTGAACAAATGAACTCCAAACCATGTTCCCAGGGAGAAATCACCTCTGTTGGCCAGGAATACAGCAGCTTACATTTGATTGAAGCCTTTGGCTTGCTGGAAGCACAGGTACCACTGTTTCACCTGTGACTCCTGCCCTGCAGCAAGCAGCCAGACAGGTGAGTTTTTGGGGTGGTCATTCAAGTGTTACCAAATCACTACCCAAGGGCAAAAGCTCTCAGACAAGCCCAGATTTCAACTAGTGAAGAAATAGGAA
This sequence comes from Bucco capensis, assembly GCA_013396975.1. NCBI lineage: Eukaryota > Metazoa > Chordata > Aves > Piciformes > Bucconidae > Bucco > Bucco capensis. Next base: position 205,008 of record VWZO01004368.1, read on the forward strand.
GGGAAACACTCCACAATTCAATCACTCTCCCTTTCTGTCCCATGAAAGGCAGCAGGACATGGCATCCAACACAGTCCAGGAGCCTCTGCAACCAAAGAGACCTCCACTGAGGAGCAGTCACTACCACATCCAAATCTGCAGTGCTATAGCAATGCAAGAGGTAGCAGCTGGCTCCCTGTTCACTCCAGCAAGCAGCTACTTCCATGGCTATCATGGGAACATTTCTCTCTGTGTTTGCACAGAAATATTTTCCTTGGAAGAGCCCAAAGCCTGTCTCCAAACACTGGCAGTTCACCTTACCACATACAACACAATCTGCACCAAACCCAGCTGGGACCATGCTGATGCCACTCAGGTCGAGAAATATCCTGCTCTGATGAAAACAAATCCATCAGACTGCCTGAGGCTGTGGTGGGCTAGGCTCCTTCTGCTCCCTGGATGGGCTGGATACAATCCTGCAGGGTATGGGCAGGGTGGGAGCTGCTCCCTGCCTGCCTGTGGTGACCACAGCAGAGCACAAAGCCAAACTGCTCTCAGGGCTTTGCTGCCCAGCTCCCTGGCTCTTGCTCATCCTGCTGGTCAGCCAGTCCACCCCAGAAGGCAGTTCCCTGTTTGTCTTGGATGACCTCCTGCAAGACCAGAGATTTCCACAGCAGGGCTCTGCTGCACTGCCAGAGAGAGGATTTCCTGCTGTTTGATCTAAAATTGCCCATCCTTTCACTAAGTGCCTCCTGATTTCCTTCCGCAGCCCTGAGTTTTCCATCAGGGAGGTGGCCCCACAGCCCAGGGCTCTTTGGCAGGGAGCTAGGGGAGAGGTCTAGTGGTCAGACAGCAAACGTTGCTGGTTCATGCCTCCTCTGGCCCTGGAGCTGGAGAGGTAGAAAGGATCTTTCCTCCTTTCCCAGGCAAATCATGTGTGGATATGCAGTGCCCTCTGCTGATCTGCTCACCGAAGGAGTATCACAGTATGTCAGGGGTTGGAAGGGCCCTAGAAAGATCACCTAGTGCAACCCCCCTGCCAGAGCAGGAGCACCTAGACCAGGTCACACAGGAATGTGTCCAGGCAGCTCTGCAATGTCTCCAGACAAGGAGACTCCACAGCCTCCTGGGCAGCCTGGGCCAGTGCTCTGACACCTGCACTGCAAACAAGTTCCTCTTCCTGTTAATACTAAACCTTCTGTGGTCATACTGGTAGAAGAGGCCCAAGTGGTCCAGTTGGCATCAGATAACTCCACATCAGCTACCTAAAGAAACCAGGACATCTTCCCTACCTTCTGCAGTTCCAACCACTAGGCTTGAGCAATGCTTTCCTACCCCATGGGCAGGGGGACAGCGTGGCAAGACAAGCAGAGCATTAAGAGATAAGGAGCCAGCATGGGCAACAAGACCATGCTCCCTTTCCCCTTGCCCAGAGGCTCCTTTTCCCTTTCCTAAGAGAAATGTGCTGCTTTATCTTGAAACAGCAGCCACATCAGGAGGATAGGCTGGTGGTCCAATCTGTCCAGGGGAGAGAAAATTCTTACCAGGAACCACGTGCTTGAGGTGTGAAACGGAGACATTGCCCATAGCAGGACCTTGATGAATCACTACTTTTGCCACAGAAGCCTTCCTGGGAACACAAAGATAGATCCTAACTAATCAAAGGCCCAGAAACCTGGAGTTGCTCCTGAAACCTCCCCCAGCCAAAAGGCTGGCAGGACATCCATGGCTCCAAGCAGCTCATACTGGAAAAGATCACTGTGTTTTTCTTTCCCTCCGCTCTGCCAAACCCTCTGCTATTCATTTGATGATGAAGAACCTAAAGTGAAGTTTCAAGACCACAATACAGGCAGCAAAGTCCACTTCTGGTTAATAAGATTCACTTTAAGAGATAAGAGCATCCAGACACTGATAGAGGTTTATCATTGCTGGCAGCAATCTGACCTCCAGCAGGTTTACGTGGCACAAGCCATGTCCAGCTAGATAGTCATCTCCTGGTCCTGGACTGGTATCAGCTCCTTTCCTTGACTGCAAAGACTGCATATTCCTTATCTCTGCTGCAGGGGAAGGTCCCCACAAACATGCAGTGCATTCAAGTTTTGATTGCTTTTCCCTCTCCATTAATTTTTCCAGTACTTCTAGGTGATGAGAACACCAAGCAAGTGGAAAAGGATCTGGCTCAAATTTGTATTTGATTCTTTCCTCCTCATTTCTAGCCAAAGCTTTTCTGGTAGCTTTTCCTACCAGTTCCCTTCTCTGACACCTGTTCCATTCCACACTTAGCATCCTGTTGGACAGAGAAGATTTCCTGCACCTTCCCACTGAGCCTCAGGAGTCTCCTTGGTGCTCCTCCAGCTGACACAAGTTGTTGGGCTAAGGGCTGATGTGAAAAGCCAAGCCTCCCCTGTAAAACAAAAGTGTAAGTTCAGAGTGGATGAGTCCATGCAAAGCACACACAGCATCATCTCAGAGCCCAGCTTGAAAACCTCAGTGCCTCTCTCAGGACTTCTCCTTCAGTCTGATCTCTCTCTCTCTCCTGAGCACTCTTTGCCATGTTTCATGGATGTACCAGCCCAGGATAGTCCTCCTTCCCCCAAAATGTAGCTGCTGCTGCAGTGGAGCTTGTCCCCTACCCAACAGATGACAAATATGCCATGGTTTAGGTAAATGCAAAAAGAAAACAGAGCCACACAAATTCTCCTAAGGATAAGAAATGAGGCTCAGGCCACACAGCCCTACTGGTAATTAAGGCATAAGGCCTTAATTATTTTAAGGAGCATCCCCAAACCAGCACCTTTCAAGGTACTCACATCCTCTAGCACAGAGCCAGGGATACACTCTGTTCCCATAAGCTGCATATCCCTGTGCCAAGCTGCACCTCTGGCCCTGGTGTGCTGAGAGAGCACAGCTGGTATCTCTGTATTGCACCTAATCAGGAGATAGCCAGAAGGGACAACTGCCACCCCTCTGCACATAGTATCTTCTTGTTATCTCACACCTGCTGTAAAGTGCTGGCAGGAGAAATGCTGAATCAGGAGTGCTCAGCTGGAAGAAATGCATTTGTTCTTTAGCACTGGCATGGCCCCATGCTGGTTCCCAGCATTCATAGAATCACAGAATCATAGAACAGTTAGAGCTGGAAGAGACCTTGAAGATCATCAGTGCAGCCTTTGTCCTAGCCCTAGCAACCTGCTAAATGATGCTCCCAATGCAACATCTACCTGTCTCTTAAACACCTCCAGGGATGGGGACTCAAGCCCCTCCCTGGGCAGCCTGTTCCAATGGCTCACAACCCTTGCAGCAAAGAAATTCCTCCTAATGCCTAGCCTGAACCTCCCCTGGGGCAATTTCCATCCATTTCCCCTTATCCTATCACTCTCCACCAGGGAGAACAGAGCAGTCCCTGCCTCTCTACAACCTCCCTTCAGGTAGTTCTAGAGAGCCAGAAGGCCTCCCCTCAACCTTCTCTTTTCCAGGCTAAACAGGCTCAGATCCCTCAGTCTTTCCTCCTCAGGCTTATGTTCTAAGCCCTTTGGCAGCTTGGTAGCCTCTGTCCCCTCTCCAGCACCTCCATGTCCCTCTTGTAGTGAGGGGCCCCAAACTGGACACTTGGGGAGCATCCTACTTGGGGAGCAGAGAATCAGTTCAATGCTTCTACTCCTTGAGGGAGAGTTTGCTTCCAAACCAAGATGGCATGGCAATGGGGAGATGGAGTGGACCCACAGTACACATTCTGATCACTCCTCACTATTTAGTAGTACTTTCTGGCCTCTCCTTCACAGGCCTGGGATGAGGTGCCTTAGCTGCTGATGTTACTTGCTGTGGCAGCACCCAGGAGCTCCCACCTGCACCCAGCCCTGTTTTCTACACCACTGATACAGTTGCCAGCACGCTGTTAGCCTGGGGAAGTCAGCAAAACCTCTATCCACTCTTCAGGAGACTGCCTTTAGCAAGCCAATGTCTCCCATTTTCCTGAGCTCAGCAGCCCTGCCTGATAAAGAGTGGGATGGAGCCACTCAGAGAAAAGGAGAAGAAAATGCTTTCAGCACTGGCTCTCCTCCCATCAGATAGAGAGTGCACTGCTGCACAAAGTCCCTGAGGTATGGCTCTGGGATTGCCTCGTGGCCCCAGGACACAGCCAAGCCAGGCTACAGGGAACAGCCCAGCTTTCCATGCTGTCAGGCTTTTGTGGGGCACAGGGAGAGATGAGGCCACCTGAGCCCACCCAGCCTGCTGCACCCAGAAAACAGCTACTGGCCCTGGCCTGAGTCAAGGAGAGGAGGCACAACATCCTGCCAAAGCTCATGACCCAGCTGTGCCAAGCCCTTAACCAAGGCTCAGCTGTGAAAACAGCTTCATCCCACTGCTGGAAACAGCAGCTGACCAGCTCCATAGCATCTCCAGAACCTGTTCACAAGCACCTTCCCTGCCTCAGTTTCCCCAGCTGTCCAAATCCCAGAATCATAGAATCCTAGA
>VWZO01004368.1:218291-229948 GCA_013396975.1 Bucco capensis
CTCTTTTGTATATAAACAAAACAAATCAAGCTGGGCCTCTCCTCACTCAGAGCTGGCTGTCTTCCATCACAAGAAAGCACTTCCATTTGAGGAAGCACATCCAAAAAGAGAGAGCTGTCTCCAGTTTGGAGCAATACCCAGATCAAGGCAGAAGGGACAGAGTCCTCCTTGGACACTGGCCATTGAAGAAGAGACCTTAATCCTTGTGATCCCTCTGCTTTATACTGAGTATATTATTACTGCACCCCAACATGGTAACAAGAGGTAGCAATGACCTTGGGCTCCATAGGAGCAAGTATAAACAAGAGCCTCACCCCAGTATAAACAAGAGCCTCACTCCCTGCACCCCAGCCCTTGGTAGTAACTCTAAACATCAAGTGTTAGGGCTAGAGCAGACCTTGTGTGCACAAACCATGCCATTAACTTCAGCTACTGGGAAGAGCCTGAGCTGAAGGAGGCCAATGGCATCCTGGCCTGGAGCAGGAACAGTGTTGGCAGCAGGAGCAGGGAGGNGGTCTTTCAACAACCCATTGATGTCTTCCTGTATCTCAACCCATGTGCCCTAGTTTGAGTCACAATAAGGTATTCCATGCCATATACATCATATTCAGTCCTTGAGGCTTTGATATCAAGCATGGGCCTCTTGCATGGGCCTTAGACCCAAGCAAGCAGGTGCTTAATTAAGCAGCTAATAAACAACTAGTATTGTGTAAGGAGAGGTCTAGGTCTCCAGCTGGGCAGCAGGTTGAGCACCTGAGCCCTGTGAAGATCAGCAGCCCAGCTCTGCTCCTCAAGGACTCTCTGTTCTGCTTTCAATCCTGTAAGACCGAGCCCCCAGAGCCTTGTGAAGATCAGCAGCCCAGCTCTGTTCCTACAGGACTCTACCTCTTCTGCCTTCCATCTCAATCCAAGAGTTCCTGAGTTCCAGGATCCATCCTCCTGAGCCTGAGTTCCAGCTGCTGCTCAAGTCCTCCTGCTACAGCATAGTTAACCATCAAGGGGAGTTTGGTTGTGGCACTGGTTTTGTGTGCCCAGCCCTAACCCTGGACACCAAGCCTGCAGGTATTCCTAGGGGTGATTTTGGTATGTGAGAAGCAAAGGCTAGTGGAAGGCTTCACAGGGAGAGTGCAGGCAGCCTTGTAGGACCACAGTCATCACACAGCTCAGCATCCTCCACACACTGCCCTTCTGCTGTGTTGCTGGGCTGTGACCAAGCAGCTGACATGAAGGTGAAGAGGGACCAGTTAACCATCTCTCTGTACTCAAGAAACACAGCTCTCAACCTCTCAGGTCTCTGGGGAAGAAACATCTCACAAAGCACACTGCACCAGGTGAAAAACATCCCCAGTGCACTGCATTTGGTGCCAGCAGCTAAAGCAGTGTGGTGGAAGTGCCCAGATTCTCCCACAGTGCTCCAGCACAGCTGTGCTTTCTGGCAAGGTCAGCTTTATTCCAGCAGCAATACTCCTGTGGGGTTGCAATGAACCATGTTACAGAGTACAGACTCTTCTCAAGGCAAAAGTCAAGCTCACCTTTTTCTCAGGCTCCTGGGGCAAACCATTTGGCACAGTCAGCAGACAAACTTCTGTGAGTTCATCTTCTTTTTAAACAAGGAAGGTATATATCTGAAATGTAGCTAACAACTGGTCCACAAGCTTCTTAAATGCAAGTATTGTGACAAAAACACTAGCACTCTTCCTAAGAGGTCCCACAAGGAAGGTCAATTAGATCACATTTTAATCTTGGGGTCTGGAAGATTGAATGCTGTATCCTACCTCCTCTCAAATCCCTTTCCCAAGCAATGAAAACAAGTCATTCATCACTCCCATCACTTAACAAGCAAAAGTCCAGATCAAACCCTTTAACAACTGCTGACACTTCAGGTTTTAGTAACTCCTCTTTCTAAATTGCTGTCAGCCCACCAGGCAGGCAAAAAGAACCCACTGCAGTCACTAAACCATTCCTGCCAACACCAGCAGCAGGAAATTCAGGAGTGGCAACAATGGTCAAGAATCGGAAGAAGAAGAAAATTAGCAGGAGAACGGAGGCTGGGTGAGCAGGTCAGCAAAATAGGTGATAAAAACATTCCTGTGTGAGCTGGTCTAGGTGCTCCTGCTCTGGCAGGGGGGTTGCACTAGATGATCTTTGTAGGGCCCTTCCAACCCCTGACATACTGTGATTCTGTTGTTGTGTTGATGAGATCTTGGCCCCTGCTTGTTTTCAATCTTTAAGTAGGAGCACTGCAGTGGAGCCTTCTGATGCCAACAGAAGCTTTCCAAGATCAGAGACAGATCATCACATGATGAAGACTCCCTTTAAATAAAAGCTGCCTACTCCAGAGATTTCAATGCCCTTTGCTCAGATTAATTGACAAATGAAGGATTACTTAGTTTAGATCAAAGACTCCTCCTTCAGACTCCTCCACACTGAGAGCAAGCCAATAGTGGAAGAGGAGGAGGNATTTAGCAGGTTGCTAGGGCTAGGACAAAGGCTGCACTGATGATCTTCAAGGTCTCTTCCAGCTCTAACTGTTCTATGATTCTATGATTCCATGCATCTGCACATGTTCAACAGTGAAGCAGTTGAAGAAGGTCTTTCAACAACCCATTGATGTCTTCCTGTATCTCAACCCATGTGCCCTAGTTTGAGTCACAATAAGGTATTCCATGCCATAAACATCATATTCAGTCCTTGAGGCTTTGATATCAAGCATGGGCCTCTTGCATGGGCCTTAGACCCAAGCAAGCAGGTGCTTAATTAAGCAGCTAATAAACAACTAGTATTGTGTAAGGAGAGGTCTAGGTCTCCAGCTGGGCAGCAGGTTGAGCACCTGAGCCCTGTGAAGATCAGCAGCCCAGCTCTGCTCCTCAAGGACTCTCTGTTCTGCTTTCAATCCTGTAAGACCGAGCCCCCAGAGCCTTGTGAAGATCAGCAGCCCAGCTCTGTTCCTACAGGACTCTACCTCTTCTGCCTTCCATCTCAATCCAAGAGTTCCTGAGTTCCAGGATCCATCCTCCTGAGCCTGAGTGCCAGCTGCTGCTCAAGTCCTCCTGCTACAGCATAGTTAACCATCAAGGGGAGTTTGGTTGTGGCACTGGTTTTGTGTGCCCAGCCCTAACCCTGGACAGCAAGCCTGCAGGTATTCCTAGGGGTGATTTTGGTATGTGAGAAGCAAAGGCTAGTGGAAGGCTTCACAGTGAGAGTGCAGGCAGCCTTGTAGGACCACGGTCATCACACAGCTCAGCATCCTCCACACACTGCCCTTCTGCTGTGTTGCTGGGCTGTGACCAAGCAGCTGACATGAAGGTGAAGAGGGACCAGTTAACCATCTCTCTGTACTCAAGAAACACAGCTCTCAACCTCTCAGGTCTCTGGGGAAGAAACATCTCACAAAGCACACTGCACCAGGTGAAAAACATCCCCAGTGCACTGCATTTGGTGCCAGCAGCTAAAGCAGTGTGGTGGAAGTGCCCAGATTCTCCCACAGTGCTCCAGCACAGCTGTGCTTTCTGGCAAGGTCAGCTTTATTCCAGCAGCAATACTCCTGTGGGGTTGCAATGAACCATGTTACAGAGTACAGACTCTTCTCAAGGCAAAAGTCAAGCTCACCTTTTTCTCAGGCTCCTGGGGCAAACCATTTGGCACAGTCAGCAGACAAACTTCTGTGAGTTCATCTTCTTTTTAAACAAGGAAGGTATATATCTGAAATGTAGCTAACAACTGGTCCACAAGCTTCTTAAATGCAAGTATTGTGACAAAAACACTAGCACTCTTCCTAAGAGGTCCCACAAGGAAGGTCAATTAGATCACATTTTAATCTTGGGGTCTGGAAGATTGAATGCTGTATCCTACCTCCTCTCAAATCCCTTTCCCAAGCAATGAAAACAAGTCATTCATCACTCCCATCACTTAACAAGCAAAAGTCCAGATCAAACCCTTTAACAACTGCTGACACTTCAGGTTTTAGTAACTCCTCTTTCTAAATTGCTGTCAGCCCACCAGGCAGGCAAAAAGAACCCACTGCAGTCACTAAACCATTCCTGCCAACACCAGCAGCAGGAAATTCAGGAGTGGCAACAATGGTCAAGAATCGGAAGAAGAAGAAAATTAGCAGGAGAACGGAGGCTGGGTGAGCAGGTCAGCAAAATAGGTGATAAAAACATTCCTGTGTGACCTCATCTAGGTGCTCCTGCTCTGGCAGGGGGGTTGCACTAGATGATCTTTGTAGGGCCCTTCCAACCCCTGACATACTGTGATTCTGTTGTTGTGTTGATGAGATCTTGGCCCCTGCTTGTTTTCAATCTTTAAGTAGGAGCACTGCAGTGGAGCCTTCTGATGCCAACAGAAGCTTTCCAAGATCAGAGACAGATCATCACATGATGAAGACTCCCTTTAAATAAAAGCTGCCTACTCCAGAGATTTCAATGCCCTTTGCTCAGATTAATTGACAAATGAAGGATTACTTAGTTTAGATCAAAGACTCCTCCTTCAGACTCCTCCACACTGAGAGCAAGCCAATAGTGGAAGAGGAGGAGGATGGTATTCAGAGGAGCAGAAAGACTGTACAATAGTAGCTTTTCCTTTGTGCAGGGTGTGTGTTCTATCTACACTCCATAAGCACATTCAGGGGTATTTACCATGCAACACCTTTGTGAACAAAGTAAGAAAATGGAGAATCATAAAATCCTAGAATGGTTTGGGTTGGAAGGGACCTCTGGAGCTCATCTAGTCCAACCCCCCTGCAGTGGGCAGGGACATCCCCAACTAGAGCAGCTTGCCCAGAGCCCTGGCAAGCCTCACCTGGAATGCCTCCAGGAATGGGAACTCAACCACCTCCCTGGGCAACCTGGGCCAGTGTTCCACCACCCTCATGGGGAGGAACTGTTTCCTAATATCCTGTCTAAATCTATTCATCTCCAATTTAAAACCATTGGCCCTTGTCCTTTCACTAATAGACTCATAGAATCAAGCGAGTGCTCTGCACAGCACAGCATTAAAGGGAATTGTATCTCACTTGGGGACATGACTTGGAGGAGCCAACAGATACACTGGCTACTCTGAACAACTGAAAATGAATTCTGCTGAAACCACACACTTCAAAACCTCTCCAATGAAGCAATGCTGTAGAGCAGCTGTGTTTGCTCACTGTCTCCCTGTTTCAGCTAGGTATTATGACTGGCTGTGTGTGTTATCAGCTATCAGCACCTCAAATTGACATTATGAGAGTGTCATGGCCTGGGAGAGATGTCCAAACTTTTATATTAAAAGTGCAGAAGTGATGACCTCTGGTTAAATGAAGCTCCAAGGGATTTCTTCTAGCTTGCACAGGAGTTAGTGGAAATTTTCTTTGAAGAGGGTTTTCCCAGAAAGCACCACATATTTTAATTATTCCTTTTACACATCCAAGCACTTTATATGCAAGTCAACCTTCCAGGCAAGTACCTTTTTAATAACCTTTTAGTTAATCCTAGTAGTTTTAATTTCACCAGCCATTTACTCTTCCCATTAAAGAGACCTTTGTTCAAAAGACTTTCACCATTATGATCTTATAGGTAAAAATTCCACCAACTGCCAACACCAAAAAGCAGAATAACTAGATGTTCCCAATTACTGTGACTGTCTAAGTGGAACAGTCACACAACATAAAGATGAACACAGTGGTGCAGTTTAATGGGATACTAAACCCTCTCCCTACAGCAAGAGCACTTCATACCTGAGGGAGAAGCAGGATGCTCAAAAGAGGAGCTGACAACTTCCAAATGGGTTTAAAAGATGAGAGTGTAACCTTAATGCATGAGAACTTCTGGAAGGGCTTTGTCATCTTGCTATCTGCCCTCTCTCCAGGTCATTTCAGATTGTGTTGAACAGCACTGTCTTCACAGAGCAGCACTGATGAGCTACCTCCCTCTACAGATCATTTACCCACAGTCTCCTTTCAACCAGGATTTTTTTTTTTTGATTGTTCCTCTTATAGAGGCTAAGCAGCCCTTAGAGAAGATCAATCCTTTGCTATGCAAAGTCCTTTGGAAACCTAAACTACCTGCAGAGGGGAGCTTGGAGAAGTCTTGCTCCTAGGTGTAGTCCAGGCATCGTGGCACAAGTATCTGTGTTACAAAAGTACATCATTTCAGAGGCAACAGAACACACCCCTAAGAAATGGGATACAGATCAGTTGCCTAAGCTAGAGACTCCTTTGAGGAATGAATGAAATGCAAATGGCCCATTAGTGAGGCCAGGAGAATTAGTCTCCTATTGATCATCAAGTTAAAGTGCTGCTGGGGACAGTGGATCTGAGCCAAGGACCTCATCTTGAACATGAGAGCACCCACAACACTAAAAACACCTCTTCAGCTCACATGGAAGGTGTTGAGCAGCATCTCTGTTTTTTTACTCTATGAAATATTCAAACCAATGGCACAATCAGCACTTTACATGAAATAGCCTGGTGGCAAATGCAAAGGTACATTATTACCCCAAAGCTTTACTTCCATCCTGCTGCACAACTTGCTGTGCTTCTACCCCAGTGCTTAACAGTACCTTGAGTGTCATTATTGAGTTTCAAAGTTAAAAATCCCACTGCCATAACTGAGTTACAGCCTTAGGGTATTTGGCAGCACCTGCCTGAGTCTGCCAGGCTAGTTTCTAAGGAAAACTTTCTCCATCAACCATTGGAATCTAGATCCAAGTGAGAAGTCGAGCAGACACTGAGTAGTACTCAAGACACTCCACTGAACATGGCTTTGTTATGAGAAGCTTCCTTCTGTGGGAAAACATTCAAATGAAGAAGATTCCTCTGCAGTGGGTCGCAAAGGTGGCTCAAATGTCATCTTTGGCTCTTTGACTTTTGTGTTCTCAAACATTTCCTACTGGGCAGATTCAGAGTGTGTGGGTCCATCAGAGACACAAATGTGTTCATGCACCATCACAGTGAAAATAAAGCTTTTTTTTCCCCCATGATTAACAGACATTCAACTAATCACATGGAAGTGTGTAAGGGATTGGTACTCCCCTAGATAGAAACACTGACAAAATACAGCTGCTAACTGTTGAGTTTATTAAGGAACTGGTTTGTGGTTGGTTTTTAGACTTGCTTTTTTTTTAAATAACCAACATGGTACTTCCTCCCCTAGACAAAAAACAGACAGAGGGATAGCTCTGGAATGCTCTGAAACAGCAAAGACCTGCAAGTACAGATCTCCAAACCTAGTGCCAAAGAGCCATTGCACTCGAGCACGCTGGGCCAAGTTATCCAGTGACCAAGACTGCAGAGAGAAGTCTCACAGCCCAGGCACCCTTATGAAAAGCTCAAGCTGATTCAGTGAATTGAGACAGTGCTAGCACATGTGAGTGATCTCAGTCTTCTCAAGTCTCACACGTCATTAGTCAGTGGTAATTAGGTTATTTTTTTCATCCAAAGCCAGGAAGTGCAATCTCTACCAGCACAAGTTGATGGAGTGCTCCCTGTCAGCCACTGCTGGGAAGTGAGTGAGTCTGGACCTGGCCTGTGCACACACAGCAGAGTACTTTCTCCAGCCCAACCTCGTTCAGGCAAGAAGCAACCAAAGTGACCACAAGGACAAATGAACTAAGAATTAAGACTTGTCCAACTTGTGTGTGCGCTCATGCCTCCGTAGGGTCCCTGACTCGGTGAAAGAGTGAGCACAATAACTGCAAGTGTAGGGCTTCTCTCCAGTATGGATGCGCCGGTGACGCTGGAGTGATGCCAGCCGGGTGAACGTCCCTCCACACTCCTGGCAATAGAAAGGACGCTGCCCAGAGTGAGTCTGCTGGTGTCTTTTCAGCCTGAGCAGCTGCACAAAAGCCATGCCACATTCCTGACACTTATAGGGCTTGTCTTGTCGGTGAATCACCTTGTGTTTGGAAAGCAGGTTAGGCTTCTCGAAACCTTTGCCGCACGTCGGGCAGGCGTAAGGTTTGTAGTGGTCATCCTCAGACTTGTGATTCTCTTCACAAAGCTTCTCGGTGTACTCCCCAGCGTGCTCCTTACGGTGCACTATGGACCACGGGTTCCTAGCCATGCCATTTGCCAGGATCACCATGGAGCGCTCGATCTTGTGCACGTTGCGTAAGTGCCTCCAGACATCAGCTGTGCGAATGAAACCTTTGTCACACTCGGGACATTTGTGTGGCCTGTCACTCGAATGAATGAGCTTGTGCATTCGCAAGTTTGCCGCACGGAAGAACTCTTTAGCACAGACAGGACATTGGTAGGAGCTTTCCACCAGGTGAGTTTGCTTGTGTTCCTGCAGCTCGCTCATAGCCTGGAAAGAGGAACCACATTTCTTGCACCAATATGACAAAGCTTCCTCAGAGACAGGCTCCAGGTCCTCATCCAACATAGCAGCAGGAACAGTGGTTTTGTTATCATCATGTAGCATTCTCCGTGCTTGCTTGGATTGTTCAGAAAAACAGTGCTCTAAATCTTTGTCTTCAGACTGCAGGTCAAAGTTGGTACTGGAGGGGACAAATACTCCAGCTGTACTCTCAATTTGGTTCTGGTAGTAGGTCTCATAGGTTTCTTTGTCTTCACACTGCAAGTCTGCAGGAAGCTCCTGCTTACCTGAAGGTCCAGCAGAATTGCAATGAGAACTGCATGTCTGTGAGTAATTCATGTCTACCTCCTTCTGGAGGCTAGATGTGTGGCCCACCTGCTTAGTGGTCTTTCTGGAATACTGGGAATGCTTCTCACCTGTATCACTAATGTTATTTGCAGAGTCCCAGTCCACATTCACATCCATCCTCTGAGGCACATGTTGTGTTCATCCACAGCTCATCAATGATGTGCACACCAGGATCTTTGGCTCTTTCATAGTAAGTCCATCTCATTCACAGCTCCCTTTACAGTCCTCCCTAGAAAATAAAACACCCATTTCATCAGTGATTTTTCTGGTATTAACATAAGAGAAAGTTACCATAGTGAAGATTTCTTTGTGGTTAAAAGAATGGGACAGACTATTAGTTATACAGCAGGAGAAAGAGAATCATCTACTTCTACATATGCATACATTGAGCATACAAAGTACAGAGAGACTATGTTTAATGAAGTTAAATCCTCTATCATAATCCAGCCTTCACTACAAACATATATATTGGTAATTTCCATTTTAAATTCACCTAGAGATGAAAAGTCTTCAGAAAACTCTGGGATGCAAACACTTTTGGCAAAGTCCTACAACACAGCTGCCTCCACCATAGATCTTCCTCCAATCATTCATACTCATTCTTGTTCTTACCTTGCTAAATATGAACTAGGAGCACCACTCTCAAGGTGTTTTCTTTCAGAAAGTAGTTAGGTAAGGGAATAAGATGCAGAAACTGCGTCAGTTAAACAACCAACTCCAGAAACCATGTATGGAAGGGAGGTCTGGAGAGCTTTGGGGAACCTTTGGCTTTCCATCAGCATTATCTTTTCCACCAGCATTATCTTGAGGATATTTGGAGTCACTGTGCCACCACCAGCTAGCACCAAGAAAAGGCATGAAAGAGCTGTTCAGAAAGCTTACTAATAATCCTCCCAAGCTTCAAAGCACTGTGAGTAATCCTCTAGAGCTGGCCTGCTGGAACAGCTTCAAATTCTCTGGGTAAACTCCCTTTGCAGACCAGCTGTGCTGGCAGAAAATATGAGCAAAGGTAACTGGTCAGAAAAACCCATCTGATTCACAAACTTTCTTATGAAGAAGATGCTTTTGTTTCTGTCATACCAAAGCGTGACTTCGCAACAGGATTTGGATTTGCAAGAGGATCTCTAGGCTCATCCCAGCAGCCTCTGTTGACCTAGCCCCACAGGGAGCTTTCACTCACCTGGTTTAAACCTGCATTCACACTGAATTGCTAGTCTAAGCTCAGAAATTGTACTTTTCCTATCCTGATGGAGATTTTGGCTGCTCTTCCAATCCCCACCTTCTCCTTCACACCTGCTTTTTACACTCCCGTTACTCCCACTACTTCTTCACTTCCCCTCAACTGCTTTTCTCTGGGTTAAGACTTCTCTGAATGCAAGCACGTGTACATATAAAAACACATCTATGTAAAAATGCACATTATTTCTGTGTTTCCATGCCTACACAAATATAAAGCTCGTCTGTTTAGTGCCAGTAGGTTTAAACAGTTACAAAAGCACTATGGCAATGGGTGCCAAGTGAAAGGTCTTTATGCACATCTCAGAAAGGCCAGCTTCATTGGAGACACAAGCTGTGCTTTCTTCTGCTGTGATACATAAACCAAGCTCAATTAGCCTTTTTCATTAGTCACAGCCTGGAACAGAACGGCTCAAGTCACCCCCCCAGCTTCCACTTGTCCTCCTTAATTCCATAGCCATGGGCACAGGAACCACTCCTTACCTCCTGCGAGGGGCTGCACACCTCCAGCAGCATCCCAGCGGCTCGGAGCCCTCTAACTGGGATGGTATTGCCTTTGTTGAGGGAAGAACCCAACGCTTCCGAGGGAGGCTGGTACCGTTGGCTCGAGGGAACTCCCTGATAAAGGCCCGGCTGGTGTCTGCGAGGGGGCAAAAGCGTGTGTGTAGGGGGGAATGTTGAAATCACCACTCAAGCTTTCACTCCATGCTGACGAACCCTCAAACTTTTCCCCGTGGGGCGGGGCCTCACCTCGTTCCGCACCGCAGCCTCTGCCATTCCCTGCGGCGCTCCGCACCGTGGCCCTCGGCCCCGCCGCCAGTGCCGGTCCCGCGCAGCCCCTCAGGCCGCCGCGGACAGCCCCAGCAGCGGCGGTACCGCAATGGCACCCGGCGCGGCCCCACCCGGCCCGCTCCGCAGCGGCCGGCGGCTGCCAGCAGTGGGGCGGGACCCGGGCAGCTCTCCCCCGCCAGTCCGAGCTCCGTCAGCACCGATCCGGGGCGGGCACGGACGTCCCCTCCCCAGCCCCCGGCGCCTGGTTCAAACCGGAGGGAGCCAGGAGGTGTCCCGGGGGGACAGGCGCTGGCTCCAAGCGAGCAGGTGAAGCATAAAATCATAGAACTGTTTGCGTTGGAAGGGACCTGTAAAGGTCCTCTAGTCCAGCTCCCCTGCAGTGAGCATCTGCAACTACATCAGTTTGCTCAGGTGATCCTCCTCCTTTCCCACTCGCCCCTGCTGAGGGGCTCTCCCGAACCCCCACACCTCAGGCAGACAAGAGCCTTCTCCCCAGCTCCAGCCTGCACCAATTCACAGGGTGTTTCCCCACCCCATGGCAATAAGTGCACATCCTCCCACAGAAGTCTGGCAGGGATTGGATTAATTTTTAAGCTTTGCTTTGCCACAAGAAAGAGGCTCTGCTCCTGTCAGGAAGGCTCTGTCCACATCCCTGACTTAGAATCATAGAATTGTCAGGGTTGGCACCCAAATCCACAATCCATCAGATAAACAAGGACCCTCGACTATGACCATTGTGATAAGCAAAGACTCCAAGCTGTGAGCTTCACAAACAACAGCGGCCCATGAATGTGGCCTTATCTGCACAGGACACTGGCTGTGACCCAGCATGTTTTCCCAAAGTATGGGCCCCAAACCTCTACGCATGTGCCCACATCCACAATTTTGAGTGACAAGGGGGCAGAAGACCCTTGAAGAACCCCCAAAGACCACCAAAAAGACCCCCAAGAGACGGTACTGGGCATGCACACCACCGCCTGGTGGTGG
>VWZO01004368.1:238890-253191 GCA_013396975.1 Bucco capensis
TGGTCACTAGACACCAGCTGGAAGTGGCACCATTCACAACCACTCTCCGTGCTCGATCATCCAGCCTGATACCTGAGCTAGTTGGGGATGTCCCTGCCCACTGCAGGGGGGTTGGTCTAGATGACTTCCAGAGGTGCCTTCCAACCCAAATAATTCTGTGATTCTGTGAAGTGGAGGGGCAGAAGCTGATCTCTTCTCTCTGGTGACCTGTGACCTATGAAAGAGAAAGTTGAAGTGCACTTGGGAAGGCAAATAAGCTTTACTTTCAGCCCTGCAAACACTCCACAAGAGCCTTTCTCTGCCAGCATGCTGAATCTTTCCTGTTCCACACTTATGAGGTAGCTGTGGCAGCACTGGCAAAATCTGTGCCAGCATCACAGCTTTCCAGTTTGAACTACTCCAGCAAAACCTCTTTGCACTGCCCACAGCTACTTGACTGCACAAGGACACCCAGCTCCTATTAAAGTCACAAATATCTCAGTGAAACCCCTCTAACTTGAGGCACAAAAGGCCTGGTTTGATTTGCATTGAGCAGAACTTCCCAACCTGAAGCAGAACGAGTTGCAGTATCATCTTCTTACACCAGAGAGTTATCACATACCTGAAATAGAGACATCTACTCTCCATCTGGTAGGAAAACATTTAGAACTCTCTGCAAGATGGGAGCAGATGAAGTCCTGGATGAGTGCAGAAAGGAACAGAATGTTATAAAACTAACCAGGTAATTGCTGATAGATTATCTGGAGACACAGGCTAACGCCAAGCAAATTGGGGGAGTGAGCTTAAAAATAACTGATAACCAAAGCACAGCCCCAGTGCAGAGCATGGGAACAGGCAAGCTTGTTCTTGACACCTCTGTATTTGCTGCTTTTTGAAACTCTGCACTTCTTCAGATTAAAAGATATCACTTGCATGAATCCAGCTAACGTCACTCACATCATTTCACACACAGATCCTTCACAAGTGCCTCTGGGACTTTGCACCAAAAGCAAACCTTATTCTATATAAAAGATCCACGTGCCAAGTAACATTTCAGTTGCCCTACTTCCCCTTACCCCAGAGCTGAAACTCAAGCTAATGATCAGAAAACACCTGAAAAAAAAAGAAGAGGTTAAAATAGTTATCGTTGTTCAGCTGCAGAATCTATTGGTTATCTGTCTTGGATTTGATTAGTGAAAAGCCACAAAGATTGGCTAGCTCAGCACAAAATTTCTGACCTGAGCCAAATTGGGATTTGACAGGATAAAATAGCACTGCTCAGAAGAGCTAGCTGAACACCTCCTATGAAGTGTGCATGCCAATGAGCTTTTGGAGGGGAAATGGCTCTACCAGCCCAGCCTTATCTTGAAGAGAAGTGCTTGAGAAATTCAGCAAGTAGGAGGAGTAATCAGAGCATAAGCTGGGTGTCTTTGGGTACCCAGGACTGCCTCAGGGTACCATTCTGGCTGCTCTATCCTTTTGGGTGACTTTTAAACCAAAGGATCATGGGCAAGGCAGAGCAGCCAACATAATCAAAGCCACTAGCATAGGTAATAACTTCAAGATTCCCAAAATGCTTATAAGCACATGATACCCATATAAAAATTAATGACCCATCAACTGCAACCAGCAAAATACAAGGCAAAAAACAGATTTGTTGATGTATCTATTTGCCATTTGCTGCTTGTCCTCACACTAAAAGTGTTTCTGGTTATAGTTACTGTTAATTGCTTTTTATCTCACAGTGGAGCTAAGAGGTTTCAGCTGAGATGGGGTTAGGCAATTACACAAACATCCAGATGCACAAAAATTCCCTGGTTTGTAGCCTGGGTGAGGCAGAACACAGAAAGTTCTCTTAGGCCTAAAGAGAGATTTCTGATCTAGAAAAAAAAAAAACCCACAAGCTCTGAGTGACCGAGGAAGCATCAGGGAAAGTGAAAAAATGAATCACTACCTCCTTGTGCTTCAGCTGTTACAGCTAGCTCCCAGATTAAAAATTCAGCCACAGTTGCCTGAATTTTAACTCATCCACAGGAACACACAGAAGCATCCTATTTTCAAACCCTCCCCACCTTCTGAAGACATTCCTCCTGAGGAGGGCTTCCTCCTGCGCTGCCGTTATCTCCGACACATCAGTTTTGGATATTTCCTCCTCCAAGCTGACAAGTGAATTCTCTGCATCAGAAATATTTGTTCAGAGGCTGCCAGGCTCATCAGTCACTTCCCTGTGAAGGAGGCAGTCCAGGGGGGATTCTCCTCCTCTCTCTCCTCTTGCCCTTGCACAACTGACGTTATTGAGGGGACAAATGCAGCCACCTGCCTGTGGCACTTGCCTCTCTGTGACACTGCTCAAGTCTCTATGTCAAGGTTAGGAACACTAGCACTGCTTGACCTTGGCGCTCACAGTGCAAAAGGCAGGGGGGTAACTATATAATCTATATATAATCTATAAACGCTATGGACAGCAGCACTGAGTGCACCATCAGCAAGTGTGCAGATGACACCAAGCTATGGGGTGCTGTGGATAAGTTGGAGGGGCAGGATGGCATCCAGAAGGACCTGGACAAGCTGGAGAGGTGGGCCCAGGGGAACCTCAGGAGCTTCAACAAGACCAAGTGCAGGGTCCTGCCCCTGGGTCAGAACAATCCCCACTATCAATCCAGGCTAGGGGATGAGATGATGGAGAGCAGCCCTGCAGAAAAGGCCTTGGGGTGCTGGTGGCTGAGAAGCTGGCCATGAGCAAACAGTGCACGCTGGCAGCCCAGAAGCACAATGGCATCCTGGGCTGCAGCAAGAGAAGCGTGGCCAGCAGAGCCAGAGAGGTGATTCTGCCACTGCACTCTGCTCTGCTCACACCTCCTCTGCAATACTGGGTCCAGTTCTGGAGCCCTCAACACAGAAAGGACATGGAGCTGATGGAGCAGGTGCAGAGGAGGCCACGAGAATGCTCAGGGGCTGGAACACCTCTGCTCTGAGGACAGGCTGAGGGAGCTGGCATTGTTCAGCCTGGAGAAGAGAAGGCTTCAGGGGAACTACTAGTGACCTTCCAGGACCTAAAGGGAACTTCCAAGCAGGCTGCAGAGAGCCTGTTTGCAAAGGCCTGGAGGGAAAGGACAAGGGGCAATGGTTTGAAATTGGAGAAGAGTAGATTTAAACTGGACATTAGGAAGAAGTTCCTCCCCACGAGGGTGGTGGAACACTGGCCCAGGTTGCCCAGGGAGGTGGTTGAGTTCCCATCCGTGGAGGCATTGCAGGTGAGGCTTGCCAGGGCTCTGGGCAAGCTGCTCTAGTTGGGGATGTCCCTGCCCAGTGCAGGGGGGTTGGACTAGATGACCTCCAGAGGTCCCTTCCAACCCAAACCAGTCTAGGATTCTATAACTTGCACTGGCCTAAGCAGGACTTCCAGCCCCTTGCAAACCCTCCTGCTTTGGGGGTTAGAAGGGCTGAGGTATCCATGCTGGCTGCCATTCCCCCTCAGAGGGCTAATTATGTGAGACCTATCCAGGCAGAAGGGAAACACAAACATCTCAGCAAGGGGTTGTTTAACAACCTTGTACCTTTGGTCTTGATGGAGCGTACAAGTGATTTATGACATCTCAGTACAGCAGCATGAGTGGACAAGGGGAGGATGGCTGGATCTCAGGCAGCCTTTAGGCCAGTGGCTTACCAAAGGCGTCTGACAGCTCCCAGTTTACTTAATGAAGCGCTCCTTCCCCTAGCTCTGACTGCTGCTCTATCATTCATCATTAACATAGCACTTAGGTGCTTTATCTTATCTCTGAGCAGTGAAATTTCTCGTGTACACATCAATCAGCCCGTTCTAGCAAGAAAGCTCAGTTTTCACCTTTCTGCCACAAAAAGGAAAAAAAATCCCCCCCCTTTTCATTCTCAGACAGCTACACAACAGTTTTCTCCCTTTCCAAAGTTATTCATTACTTTTTCATTCCATGTTCACCAATTATTAACATGATTTTGCTTAGACAGAGACAAGCAAAGCATAGTGAAGTTGCTTCTTGGGTTGGTTGCTTTTTTTTCATCTTCTGTGGTTTTGTCACACAAAAGAAGATTAGATTTGGTCTGTCTGAAAGATGGCTAAGGGCTCCTTGGTTTTGGTTATTCCTCTTTTAAGCTGGTGCTTCTCTGCTATGCATCTGAAACCAGATGAATCCAGAGGTGAACATGTCAGGTGTCACAGGAGAAAAAAAGTGTTATTAGCTCATCCTGCTCACAAAAACATCATGCTGGATTCTCAGCCTCACTACTACTGCTATGTCTCTGCTTCCTGAAGCCCAAAGATGAAGCTTCATTAATTAACCAAAGGAGCTGGGAGATAATCTTGTGATTAAGTTATTGGAGTGAGCCCTGGGAGAACTGGGTTGATTTCTCAATCCTGGACTGTTTGCTATGTGATTTTATTCAAGTCACTGCATGGAGATAAATGCAGGAGGCTGCTCTAAAACAAATTGAAACAATTCCCCAACTCTAAATGCATTTTGCATCATGCAACTGGCCTTTGCTCAAGCTTTTCCAGAACCTCCTATGCCTGACTAAATTACTCCTTGAAATGTTTTTCCCCTTTCTTCTTTTTTTTCCTAGAGAAAGGCTTTTACCTTCTGTCTGTTGCATATGTGAACATTTTTAATTAGGTGCTGTTGAAATGTCTTTTGCAGTTTGGCATCCTGTTTGGTTTCACTCCTTCCCTTCTCTTTGCAGTTCTGTTCCTTCCCACATTGCTTATGTTTGTGGAAGGGCTTCTTTGTATGCATAATTTAATCATGCTGCACTCCAGATTCACCTCAAATAAGCATAGATAGGGAAAAGGACATCTGAAGCCCATTTCTCCAGGTGCTCCTTAAATAGTTTTTTTTTCCTCTAGTGTATCCCTCAAATGTTAAGGATTTCCAGCTGAACTCAAGGACAAAACACTCTGCTCAAAACAATGTATTTTTTATGTTTTCAAGTTCTATTCTTAATTGGCTTCATTTTTTCTACAGTTTTAAAGATCACACTAAGCCTACACCTTCAACTGAGACCCAGACCAGTAAGGAACTACTCAAGAAACTCAACAAAGACCCAAAACCCCAGGGCTGGTGCCATTAAAGCTAGGTCCTCATCCCATCCTTTGTAAGCTCTAGGATTGAACTACTGGATTTTGCTTTTGCTCAAGTTATCCTTATGGTGTCAGCAGCAAATCCACACGGTCTTCTTTCCTCACGGAGGTTCACCATTGGTGTCTTCCTTCTTCATCCTCAGTGCTCTAAGCTATGAGCACTGGATATTACAGGCAGAGAGTTGTGGTCAGTGGAGCAGAGTCTAACTGGAGGCCTGTGACTAGTGGTGTGCCCCAGGGGTCAGTGCTGGGGCCAGGACTGTGCAATATATTCATCAGTGATCTGGATGAAGGGGTAGAGTGTTCCCTCAGCAAGTTTGCAGATGATGCCAAGCTTGGAGGAGTGGCTGGCACACCAGGAGCTGTGCTGCCATCCAGAGTGACCTGGACAGGCTAGAGACATGGGCAGGGAGAAACTTAATGCAATTTAACAAGGGTAAATGTAAAGTACTGCATCTGGGAAAGAACAACCCCATGGATCAGTATAGGCTAGGAACTGATCGTTGGAGAACAGCCCTGGAGAAAAAGCTCTAGGAGTGCTGGTGGCTAGGAGGATGCCCATGAGGCAGCAATGTGCCCTTGTGGCCAAGAGGCCAATGGCATCCTAGGATGCATGAAGAGGAGCGTGGCCAGCAGAGCCAGAGAGGTTCTTCTCCCCTCTCCTCTGCCCTGGGGAGGCCTCCCCTGGAATCCTGTGTCCAGTTGTGGGCCCCTCAGCTCCAGAAGGATAGGGAGCTGCTGGAGAGAGTCCAGCACAGGGCCAGCAAGATCCTGAAAGGAGTGGAGCATGTGCCCTAGGAGGACAGGCTGAGAGAGCTGGGTCTCTGCAGCCTGGACAAGAGGAGACTGAGAGGAGACCTCAGGAATGCTTATAAATATGTTAAGGGTGAGTGTCAGGAGGAGAGAGCCAGGCTCTGCTCAATGGCATCCAATGTTAGGACAAGAGGGAATGGGAGCAAGTTGGACCACAGGAGGTTTAGTATTAACAGGAGGAAGAACTTGTTTGCAGTGCAGGTGCCAGAGCACTGGCCCAGGCTGCCCAGGAGGCTGTGGAGTCTCCTTGTCTGGAGCCATTGCAGAGCTGCCTGGACACATTGCTGTGTGAGCTGGTTTAGGTGATCCTGCTCTGGCAGGGGGGTTGCATTAGATGATCTTTCTAGGTCCCTTCCAACCCCTAACATTCTGTGATACTGTGGCTGCCAGGGATGGGGCATCCACAAGCTCTCTGGGCAG
Organism: Bucco capensis; assembly: GCA_013396975.1. NCBI lineage: Eukaryota > Metazoa > Chordata > Aves > Piciformes > Bucconidae > Bucco > Bucco capensis. The sequence goes on from VWZO01004368.1 coordinate 245,213, forward strand.
CCTGTTCCAGTGCCTAACCACCCTCTGGGTGAAGAACTTCCTTCTAATTATCAGATCTCTCCACTTCTTTCCTCCTTTGACCTCTGGCTGGGGCCAGTTCCCATTGCAGAAGTGGCAGAGGACAGGCAGTGCATTCTCTGAGCAGCCTAGGTTTGCTCCAAAGTCAGCCCCACTGCAAAACAATAAAAGGAGGGGGATTTGAAAAGCAAGGATTAGCAAGGTAGATTTTATGGGAAGTGGAGAAATGAATAGTGACACTTGTCTCCAATCCATTTTTCTGAGGTTTGCCACAAGGCAGTCAGGCGNAACCCCTAACATTCTCTGATACTGTGACTGCCAGGGATGGGGCATCCACAATCTCTCTGGGCAGCCTGTTCCAGTGCCTAACCACCCTCTGGATGAAGAACTTCCTTCTAATTATCAGATATCTCCACTTATTTCCTCCTTTGACCTCTGGCTGGGGCCAATTCCCATTGCAGAAGTGGCAGAGGGCAGGCAGTGCATTCTCTGACCAGCCTAGGTTTGCTCCAAAGTCAGCCCCACTGCAAAACAATAAAAGGAGGGGGATTTGAAAAGCAAGGATTAGCAAGGTGGATTTTATGGGAAGTGGAGAAATGAATAGTGACACTTGTCTCCAATCCATTTTTCTGAGGTTTGCCACAAGGCAGTCAGGCGATTGCCTGCTGTCACATAATCAGGGACAACTGCCTTGCTGCACTGAAATCATTTAGCCATGCGTGGAAGAAGGAAGGATTAGACAGAAGAAGGCTTGCTGTGTGATGAATGGGATTTACAGACAAACCTGCACACTGCCCTGATCTCTAGGGCACTTTGTCCTGGTCTTGATTCTAGTCCAAAGGTGAATGACATTGCCAGACTCTTCTTTGTGCTTTTGGATATCAGCAATACCCTTTGAAAGTGTTCTGGGATGGGATACTTGGCTTTATCCTGACCTTGGGAAGTACACAGGCTTGTCTCTTCTCCTGTACCTTCTTTGTGGGAGCACACCATGCAGCAATTCCAACTCTGCAGTTAGATTTCTGTTCTGATGCTTTCCAGCACTGGTAAAGAAAATATTTTTTTGCTTATGCTATCAAATAAGGAGAAGACACACACACACAGAGAAATCACTGTGGTGCAGCTTTTGTCCAAGTGAACAGGGGAAAATCCATTCCCCAAACTTCAAACCCCAGTGAACTTCATTCATAGANCTTCTCTTTTCCAGACTGAACAATCCCATCTCTCTCAGCCTGTCCTCATAGGAGAGGTGCTCCAGCCTCTGATCATCCTTGTGGCCCTGCTCTGGATGCATTCTCTCCTAGATCAATCCCAAGGGGACACCTGTTGAATTTGATTCCCTTTTGCTCTTAACCACTTAGTGGAAAAACAGCAGCCTTGCACTGCAAGCTTAGAAGGCTCTTTGGGGCCCACAGCAAACCCCCAAACTATTAACAAGTGACTTATTAGCTACATCTTCCAATACCTAAAGGGAACTCACAAGAAGGCGGGAGAGGGCCTGTTTGCAAAGGCCTGCAGTGAAAGGACAAGGGGCAATGGTTTGAAATTGGAGAAGAGTAGATTTTAAACTGGCCATTAGAAAGAAGTTCCTCCCCATGAGGGTGGTGGAACACTGGCACAGGTTGCCCAGGGAGGTGGTTGAGTTGCCATCCCTGGAGGCATTCCAGGTGAGGCTTGCCAGGGCTCTGGGCAAGCTGATGTAGTTGGGGATGTCCCTGCCCACTGCAGGGGGGTTGGACTAGATGAGCTCCAGAGGTCCCTTCCAACCCAAACCATTCTAGGATTCTAGGATCTGATGAAATCTGTATCCTAAAAATCAAGTCATTCAGTTGCATTTTTCAGGCTGTCTTTGGAGGATTCAAGGCCTTGATCTGACTTCTTGAGCCTTTTTTCTCCAAACCTGCACTTGTCCTTTTCAATTCAATTTCCAGCCAGAGACAAGAGAGGCCAAAACACCACAAAAGGCTCTATGGCTGTGATGGCTCAGACAGGAGCAAGAGCCTTTTCCAGAAATCCTTCTCAGCACAGCTTCCTGCTCAAGTTTTCAAACCCAGCATTGAAGTGACCTCCAAAATTAACAAGCACATTGTTTACCTAGTGCAGGTTCTGACACACTCTAGGTGTGCTCATGCTTAATTGAAGCAGGAGAAGCCCTGAGTAACTTGTCTCTGACAGGCACCATGACATTTTCTTTCTGCAAGGGGAAACCTCATGCCTGATAAGGTCTGAATGTTTCCACAGTTCACATTAACAAAGGAAATAGGTTAAAAATATCTGCAGTGACTAGAGAAGAAGCAGCAGCCTTTTTCTTGTGTGGAGCAGAAACCCTTGTTTCCAAATGAAGGCAGCTGAAATCACTGGTTGCTTTTCAAAACTCTGGCTAAACAGCTGCTGTTTGACATTGGTGTGTGCAAAGTTACTGTACAAGAAAAGGGAAGAGGAGAGTCATGTTTGGAAGCACTGCAGTAGCTGTATGGAGAAGAAAACATATGGCTCTTTCCAGCTTGGATTCTGTAATTTACAACGTGTCTGGATGGTGGAGCTGAAGACATCACATCTGATGTGCTCACTGGCTATCAAGTAAATGTGGTACAGTAGGTCAGTGCTGGTGATTTTTGGTCATCTCAAGTGCTTTCTCTAAGGGCAGGAAAGCTCAAGAGAAGATGCTGTGTAATAGGGATATTTTTTTCTGATCCTGGGTTGAAGTCAAAACTCCTCCAGGCCTTCCTTGTGGGTTTGTTCAGCATCATAGAATCATTAAGATTGGAAAAGACCCCTAAGATCATTGAGTCCAACTGTCAATCTACCACCCCCACACCCACTAAACCACAGAATCACAATCACAGAATCATTAAGGTTGGAAGAGACCTCTAAGATCAAGTCCAGCCATACCTAGCACTAACATACCACTAAACTATGGCCCTAAGGAGAGCATCTAAATGTTTCTTAAACCCCTCCTGGGATGGTGACTCCACCACCTCCCTGGGCAGTCTGGGACAAGACTTAACAACCCTTTTAGGGAAGAAATTCCTCCTTATATCTAACCTAAACCTCCCTTGGTTCAACTTGAGGCCATTTCCTCTTGTCCTCTCACTGCTAACCCTGGAGAAGAGACCTACCCCAGCTCACTCCAACCTCCTGTCAGGGAGTTGTAGAGAGAGCTAAGGTCTGCCCTGAGCCTCCTCTTCTCCAGACTAACCAACCCCAGTGCCCTCAGCTGCTCCTCAGTACACTTGTGCTCTAAACAGCTTCATTGCCCTTCTCTGGACACACTCCAGCACCTCAATGTCTTTCTTGTTATCATGCCATCATGTCTACAGGACCAAGTTCACTAGTGACAACAGAGATACAAAGGGTATTCTCCAATCTGATGGAGGGCCTGAAATGTTTGTGCCCTAAGAAAATCAGCACAGGAGAAGAATGCCAGCAGCATCAATATAACAGTGAGGGGATCCATACAGATGAATATGACATGGTGAGATAAATTCCAGCTGGCACTATAGATGAAGTGCATGCCACTAAGCAAATGATAGCTCAGGTTGTGCTCCAGGAGGACCTCACTGCTCAGTTTTCTGGTCAAGAGTGGCAGGGCAGCAATGCCAGCAGGCAAGAAACACTCTCAGAAAGGTGACAGATGGTTTCAGGAGATCCTTAAAACAATGCTGAGATTCATAGCCAAATTTAAGAAGTGTGGATTGGGAGACTGTGCTGTGAGATGGATTGGGAATTGGTTGAAAGACAGAGCCCAGAGAGTTGTGGTCAGTGGAGCAGAGTCTAACTGGAGACCTGTGACTAGTGGTGTGCCCCAGGGGTCAGTGCTGGGGCCAGGACTGTTCAATATATTCATCAATGATCTGGATGAAGGGGTAGAGTGTTCCCTCAGCAAGTTTGCAGATGATCCCAAGCTTGGAGCAGTGGCTGGCACACCAGGAGCTGTGCTGCCATCCAGAGTGACCTGGACAGGCTAGAGACATGGGCAGGGAGAAACTTAATGAAATTTAACAAGGGGAAGTGTAAAGTACTGCATCTGGGAAAGAACAAGCCCATGGATCAGTACAGACTGGGAACTGATCTGTTGGAGAACAGCCCTGGGGAAAAAGCTCTAGGAGTGCTGGTGGCTAGGAGGATGCCCATGAGGCAGCAATGTGCCCTTGTGGCCAAGAGGCCAATGGCATCCTAGGATGCATTAAGAGGAGCGTGGCCAGCAGAGCCAGAGAGGTTCTTCTCCCCTCTCCTCTGCCCTGGGGAGGCCTCCCCTGGAATCCTGTGTCCAGTTGTGGGCCCCTCAGCTCCAGAAGGATAGGGAGCTGCTGGAGAGAGTCCAGCACAGGGCCAGCAAGATCCTGAAAGGAGTGGAGCATGTGCCCTGTGAGGACAGGCTGAGAGAGCTGGGTCTCTTCAGCCTGGACAAGAGGAGACTGAGAAGAGACCTCAGGAATGCTTATAAATATGTTAAGGGTGAGTGTGAGGAGGAGAGAGCCAGGCTCTGCTCAATGGCATCCAATGTTAGGGCAAGAGGGAATGGGAGCAAGTTGGACCACAGGAGGTTTAGTATTAACCTGAGGAGAAACTTGTTTGCAGTGAGGGTGCCAGAGCACTGGCCCAGGCTGCCCAGGAGGCTGTGGAGTCTCCTTGTCTGGAGCCATTGCAGAGCTGCCTGGACACATTGCTGTGTGAGCTGGTCTAGGTGATGCTGCTCTGGCAGGGGGGTTGGACTAGATGATCTTTCTAGGTCCCTTCCAACCCCTAACATTCTGTGATTCTGTGATTTAAAGCAGGAAAGAGGTAGAGATGAAGCTGTAAAAGCTGACCTGTTGGATCAAGCCCATCCTTTGCCACAGCAGAAGGTCCCATGGTTGCCAAGATGTTCAGCTACAAGGAAACAAAACTGAGAGATGCTTGGTGGAATAGATAAATAGATAAAAGAGGAAAGCCTTTAAATGAATAGGTAGTAAACCCCAGCAAGGAGGACCTCTAAACCTACAATGGTGAGAAATCAGACACTGCTGATGTGGCAGTGGAATAAAAGCAGTGAGGAAAACTTGCCAGGTGCCAGGTGTTGCAGACATATCGTGAACTACATCAGTACCTGGAGTCAGGTTTCTCCTGCTGCTCAGGACATCAGGTCTGGCCTCTGGGAATGGGAGGCTTGTCCTGGCCATGGCAGCAAGGTGAAACTGTGCAGCTTTCCCCTCTTTTCCAAGTTATCCCCCAGCTAGAAACCAGATACAACAAACTCCTTAGCTTATTTGCCTTCATCAATATTTTAATAGCTATTGGTTTTTACTGTAAGAGACATCACTTCTTGTTAATTTGAGTGCTGGAATGGCACTGGCAGGCAGAATACCTTGGCTCCAAACAAACCCTAAGGGAAAAAGGGAAATATATTCCTAAGAACAACAACTGGAAAGAATCTAATTCAATAATAGATTTTGTTTGGTATCATTCTGGCACCAGCAATCATCTTGCTGTTATTTTTAGGTTCTGATGACGCCAACAGGTTTTGGGTTTTTTTTTTCCTTATGAGATTTTATTTTTGCTGTTATGCAAATGGAGAAAATTTCCATAGCTTAATCACATTGAAGGAAATCACAATTCATTCTAGAATTTGAGACTCTATACTTCTAGATCCTCAGCAGAATACGCAGAGGTTTGCCTGAGTTTAGAGAGGAGGAAAAGGACTTCTGGGTTGGCTTTTGGGAAGGATAGAGGGATTGGATGAGGACAGAAAGGCAAATACATGTTTACCTAGCAAGAGACTTAATAAGGTTTTAAATGAAGCATGTTACACAGCCAAAGAGGCAAAACTAGCGTGTATAAACACAAAACAAACATCAAAACCATCTCGTTTCATGTGAAGGTCTCTTTCTTTGTGTTTTGCTTTCCAAGGGATTAGTCATGGAAGCATCTCTTTGGGGCTCTAAGTTGCAGTAGTTATACAAACCAGGCATTGAATATTACAAATGCTAGGTCTAGTATGGTTTGGGCTTGCCACTAGGTCGTGAAATTCTTGATCTGTAAAAAATAGGTGTGTTTTGCAGAGTTTTGCCTGTGATTTCCTTTGCTTCATGCACCATGAAGACTTTCTTGCTCATGCACTAAGAGGCTTGACAGCAGGGTGGGGGGGATGCAAATCCAGATGAAGCCAGGAAGGGTGGGCAAGGAGAGGGAAGGTGAAAGGGAAGGTAGCAGCATCACCCTCAGGGTGCTGTGGTGGGGTGTAAGAGGTGTACCTGTTGAACCCCAACCCCCTTACCTGCTCTGCCTCTGAATTCAGGAGCTGTTGCAGACAGACACAGTCACTCAGCCACAGCAGGGTCGTGAGGTTCCTGATCCATGCTGCCCAATCCGGCTGTGCACTGAGGTGCAAAGGGATGCACACCTAGCTGTAAGCACACCCTCAGCACAGCTCAGGCTCACAGTCCAGCTGAGAGAGCTCCATCCTCTTCCCAAGCACTGCAGATTTCTTAGTCCTCATTAGAACAACCTCTTCTCACATTTCATGTCTGGAGAAGCAAGCAGGGAGGGGTTTCATTGAACATCCCCATCTCTTCCCAGAGCTACTTGGCCAAAGGAAAAGCAAGAGGGAAGCAAAGACCATCAATCACAGAATCACAGTATGTCAAGGGTTAGAAGGGCCCTAGAAAGATCATCTAATGCAACCCCCCTGCCACAGCAGGATCACCTAGACCAGCTCACACAGCAATGTGTCCAGGCAGCTCTGCAATGTCTCCAGACAAGGAGACTCCACAGCCTCCTGGGCAGCCTGGGCCAGTGCTCTGGCACCCTCATTCAAAAGAACTTTTTCCTCAGGTTAATACTAAACCTCCTGTTGCTCCCATTCCCTCTTGTCCTACCATTGGATGCCATTGAGCAGAGCCTGGCTCTCTCCTCCTCACACTCACCCTTAACATATTTATAAACATTCCTGAGGTCTCCTCTCACTCTCCTCTCCTCCAGGCTGAAGAGACCCAGCTCTCTCAGCCTGTCCTCNCAGCACTGACCCCTGGGACACACCACTAGTCACAGGCCTCCAGTTAGACATTGCTCCACCAACCACAACTCTCTGGGCTCTGTCCTTCAGCCAGTTCTCAATCCATCTCACAGCACAGTCTCCCAATCCATACTTCTGAAGTTTGGCAATGAGGATACCATAGTGGCCTCTTAGTGCTGGGGAGTAGGGAAAGGGTTTTCCTGGTCAGGGAGTGGGGCTAGCCTTCCCCAAGGCCTGCTTTTCTTGCCCATCTCTGCTTGCTGCCTGATTTCATGCCCACAAGCACACACACACCAAAGCAATGTTTGCCCATACCAGTGCCTGTTTGCCCACACAACACAGTTGTACATCTGGCTTGGCAGATTGCTGCACATGCAGAAACATGGGCAAGGAAACACTGAGGTCTGGATGGCAAATCAGGTCTGTTCTTTCTCTTCCCTGGTTTTTGTGAAGGTGCTGTTCACTGTTACCTGGTTACAGCTGCACTGAAATGTGCCCTTCAGGAGAGCTTGGGCTCCCAAAGTATTGCACTCCCACAGTCTAAATGTTGTCTTGGTGTTTGGTGCAGTGTATCACCTAAAATATTAGCTTTTTTTCCCCACAAAGCTTTCTCATGATACTTTCCCAAACTGTGTCTCAAAAGATTTACCCCCTGCAGGGCCCTTAGTGCCTTCTCCCTGCTCTCCCAAAGCAAGCTGCTCTGACAGTACAAGACATGCAGGCTGAGGAAGGATCCTAACTCAAGTCCTAGACCCAAGCCTAGCAGGTTCATGTGATGATGCCTTAAGGGACAGTGATTTATAGCAAGCTGCCTTACCCTTACAGATGCCAGGAGGTAGTTTTAAGCTGCTAATAACTTGCTTGTGTGTCAGGACCCAAGGAGGGCAAAGGACAAGGAACCAGAGCATCTTCTCATCAAGCTTTGTCAATGATTTGGACCAGGGGATGGAGTGCACCCTTAGTAAGT
>VWZO01004368.1:268695-279623 GCA_013396975.1 Bucco capensis
CCCCTTCATCCAGATCACTGATGAATATATAGAACAGTCCTGGCCCCAGCACTGACCCCTGGGGCACACCACTAGTCACAGGTCTCCAGTTAGACTCTGCTCCACTGACCACAACTCTCTGGGCTCTGTCCTTCAGCCAGTTCCCAATTCATCTCACTTCACAGTCTCCCAATCCACACTTCTTCTATGGCAGCTCGCTCCTGCACTGGATCACAGTGGAGACATCGAGTTCTCAGCCCTGCAGTGGCCTCAAGCTAAGGGCACTAGGTGGTTTTTGGCTGTACATCACTGCTGTTGTGTGCCCACCCTCTCCCCCAGCACTTGACTGCCCCATCACTTGAGTGCCTGGAGAGTCCTGCTTTAGTGAGAAGAAGATACCAGCTGGGCAAAGAGAGAAAGGAATGCTTTTTTGCATTCATTTAGAAGGCAGAATTGTGTTGGTTGGGGGTTGTTTTTTCATTCTCTGTACAGAAATAGCAAAGGCAGAGAACACTGAACTCTTCCTTGCTCTGTGCCATTTAACCAGGAGATGGGGCAGTGGGTATTGCAACATCCCATGGGAAAGGCAAGGGATGAGACCATCCTTGCCCATCTCCTTGCTCCCTGCAGAACCAAAGGTGACATAAAGCAGGTCCCAATAAATCTCCTGGGAGACAGCATTTGCCAGCTCACTATTCCATGTGCTGGAAGGGGCCAGTTTCCAGGAGCAGACCTGGGTTGTTTCACCTGCTCATGTGGTGTGTGGCAAACACAGCCAAGAGAGATGTGCAGTACCACATCAGCAGGCAAGGAAGACCAACAGACAGAGATAAAGAAATGAGATGAATGAAAAACAGAGATGCTGAAGCAAGTCAGGCTGCTCAAGTCCTTTGGAGACAAAAACCCTCATGAGCACATCTCATTTCCCAGGGGAGCCACACTGGTGCTGGAAAAGAGCAGTATGCCTATGCTTGCTCCTGGGGCAGGTGCTCAGCTGTGGGGGGATGCTCCTGTATAGAGGGGATGTTAAACCATGGGGGGATGCTCACCTGGGGAACTGTCAGTGCTGCCAGCCTGCAAGCCAGCAATGCCACGTGCCTTCCAGGATGAGTAAGCACCAGCCCCACTTCAAAGCCCACACACATCCTTGGCACTGGGAGAACATTCTTGTCAGCACCACCAGAGGAATGAAAGGGAAGCAGAGGGACAAGAGCCACCTCCTTCATCATTGTACCCCTCAAACCCCCTCTGAGCCATCAGCTGTGTCCCCAGATGGAGCAAACCCTTCCCCACTTAGCCTTCTACCCAGGGATTTAAATACCTTGCTGGGACTGGAAAAAGGAAGACAGAAGGTTTCATTCATTCAAGTTTCCCAGTGTCTCCCTCTTCTTCCTTCCTTCCCCCAGGGGCTTGGGTTTGATGCCAGCATCCTTACATCCAATTTCCTTTGGTTTTGATGGAGGAGTGAGCATGGCCACCACCAGGCACTTGACCAAGGAGGTATTGAAGTACCCCAGGGCTGGTGTCAAGCTTCTCTTCCAACCCCTGAGGCTTGCACAATTGCTGTCATCCTTCCTGGACATTAGAAAGAAGTTCCTCCCCACGAGGGTGGTGGAACACTGGCACAGGTTGCCCAGGGAGGTGGTTGAGTTCCCATCCCTGGAGGCATTCAAGGTGAGGCTTGCCAGGGCTCTGGGCAAGCTGCTCTAGTTGGGGATGTCCCTGCCCAGTGCAGGGGGGTTGGACTAGATGAGCTCCAGAGGTCCCTTCCAACCCAAACCATTCTAGGATTCTAGGATTCCTTAAAAATAACCTGAGGAGCCCAAGAGTCAGTGTCTGCACCTACAGCTGCACCTAGCTCCAGGTGCCTTTGCAGGGGGCAGCTGGAGGAAAGCAGGGCAGAGACAGAGAGAAAATAAGATGAGGCCTCTTCCCAAGAAGGGTTTTCTCTTGGGACAAAAAGCCAAGTTACAGGGTGATGATTTGCAGCAGCCCCAGACAAAAAGAAGACTGTTTATGACCCCCAGGTACCTGGATGCAAGATAGGAGTGCACATCACTTATGGTGATCACAGTGCTGTGGGCAGGGAATTCTCCTCTGTTCTAGGAGCCCTCAAGGTGGACAGGGCTGAAACGGCCCTGGAGAATCATTGAATCCTAGAATGGTTTGGGTTGGAAGGGACCNGGCCTTCTGGGCTGCCAGCGTGCACTGTTTGCTCATGGCCAGCTTCTCACCCACCAGCACCCCGAGTCCTTTTCTGCAGGGCTGCTCTCCATCATCTCATCCCCTAGCCTGGATTGATAGTGGGGATTGTTCTGAGCCAGGTGCAGGACCCTGCACTTGGTCTTGTAGAAGCTCCTGAGGTTCCCCTGGGCCCACCTCTCCAGCTTGTGCATGGTTAAGGTGAGGAGAGCACATACAAGCCAAGTTTTGGAGCTTCTGGTGGCCCAGTGAGGAGTAGCAGCCCCAGCACTTCTGGCAGCCACGCAGCAGAAGCATCTCTTTCTGGGGTACTTTTGTTCCTCATTTATCCCCTGTCTCCTGGAGCTATTCTAAGCAGGTACACTCTGCATTGCCATTGTTATTCAGATGATGTACAGATAATTTTAACCTTTCTGTTCCATTTGTCAAGAGGCTTTTTTTAGTCTCTGTGCCTGCCAGGGAGAAGGCTGGCTCTCCAACAATGAAGGCTCCCTGTTTTGCAGCACCAGTTTCCCTTGCTAGGATGAAGCTCTGCCCTCCCTGTGCTGCTCCAGATATCTTTTTCATGGCCCTAGATATGTTAGGGGATTTGGTCACTTACCCTACCACCAGCCTCCCAAACAGGGCTCTATGGGATGTGTCCATCAGAGACCTGCACACACAGCCCTGCTGTCAAAGCCTTTGAGGCAGTTCATACTTAAGACAATCAGTGTTAATGCAGGACTTCTAGCCCATCCAGGAGGAGCTGGTGAAAAGCCCTCAGTGCTGAAGATGGCATCACCACCCTGCTCATTCATCCCCACAGTCAGGGATGCAGATCACAGTTTTGGCTGCAAAGGAGGAATGTTCTTCCCAGCCTGAAAAAATGCTGGGCTTTGCCTCAGCCCCTGGCTTTCAGGGCACCCATTGCCTGAGAAAGTGATCTCAAAGCTGGGCCATCCCCTGGGTGACATCCTCGTGGAACTGTACACTTCCTGCTCAAAACATGCTTTTTAGCACTTTATGGGCCAAAGAGTTGAAAAGCAAACCTGACAGCAGTCGGGGAAAAAAGAAGAGGAAGATACACAAAGCAAAGGACAACATAAACTGAGAGGAGACCTCATGAATGCTTAGAAATATGTTAAGGGTGAGTGTCAGGAGGAGAGAGCCAGGCTCTTCTAAATGGCATCCAATGTTAGGACAAGAGGGAATGGGAGCAAGTTGGATCACAGGAGGTTTAGTATTAACATGAGGAGGAACTTCTTTCCAGTGCAGGTGCCAGAGCACTGGCCCAGGCTGCCCAGGAGGCTGTGGAGTCTCCTTGTCTGGAGCCATTGCAGAGCTGCCTGGACACATTGCTGTGTGAGCTGGTCTAGGTGATCCTGCTCTGGCAGGGGGTTGCACTAGATGATCTTTCTAGGGCCCTTCCAACCCCTGAAATACTGTGATACTGTGATATACTCAGTTCCTTTAGGTCACAATGTTTGGGTTTGGGCCTTGGTAGCCCCACTCAGAGTGGGGCAGCAGCATGTGGGTGACACACAGGGCTCAGAGTGGTCCAGATGAGCAGAGCAATTGCCTTAGAATCATAGAACAGTTGCAGCTGCAAGAGACCTTGAAGATCATCAGTGCAGCCTTTGGCCTAGCCCTAGCAACCTGATAAATGATGCCCCCCAATGCAACATCCACCTGGCTCTTAAACACCTCCAGGGATGGGGACTCAAGCACCTCCCTGGGCAGCCTGTTCCAATGGCTCACAACCCTTGCAGCAAACAGATTCCTCCTAATGTCTAGCCTGAACCTCCCCTGGGGCAATTTCCATCCATTTCCCCTTGTCCTATCACTCTCCACTAGGGAGAACAGACCAGTCCCTGCCTCTCTACAACCTCCCTTCAGGTAGTTATAGAGAGCAATGAGGTCTCCCCTCAACCTCCTCTTTTCCAGGCTAAACAGGCCCAGATCTCTCAGTCTTTCCTCATAAGGCCTTCCCTGAGCTCTTCTTGGCACTGCACCTTCTCATCACTGGGCAAGAAAAAGAGTAGTCCTGTAGTCCTGTTGAAAAGCCTTAAAATATCCCTGTCATGTGTGCTCAGCCTGCAGACTGCCCCAGGCTGCTGACTGGCCTCTGACTGCTGGAGAACTCCTTGTGCTTTAGCAGCCCTGCAAAATAGAAAGGGAACATCTGACTTCAGCATCTTTGCTTGACAACTCACCCCAGGAGCTTTGGAGCAGGCAGCCGTACCTGACTCCACTTGACATCTCCCATTGTGGCTTGGAGGGATAGCCTGGCTGTTTGAGATCCCTTGAATCCCCAGATCCAAGTAGGTTTTCCAGACCCTCAGTTTACAGGCTGGTGCTCCCTTGCATTTCTGCAGTGATAAGATGTCACTGTGATGCTCTTGAATTCCTTGGGCTGGTTTGCTGTGGTGTGGCTCTTCTCAGCTTCTCAGGCTCCTGGTCATGTCCCCAGACCAGGTTGCCCCAGGGGAGGTTCAGGTTAGCTATTAGGAGGAATTTCTTTGCTGCAAGGGTTGTGAGCCATTGGGACAGGCTGCCCAGGGAGGTGGTTGAGTCCCCATCCCTGGAGGTGTTTAAGAGACAGGTAGATGTTGCATTGTGGGGCATCATTTAGCAGGTTGCTAGGGCTAGGACAAAGGCTGCACTGATGATCTTCAAGGTCTCTTGCAGCTGCAACTGTTCTATGATTCTCTGACCTAGTTTTCCCCCAGCTGGCATGGCTGGAAGCAGCCAGGCATGAGCCATTGCTCCCCTGGAGTGACAACCCTTCCCAAATGTGCTCTCTACCTCTCTCCTTCTCAGCCTCCCTCCCCACCCCTGCCTGGGGACCATGGGGATGCCAAGGCAGCGCTGTGCCCACACTGGGGACCACCCCATCCTTCTTGATAGGGCTGCCCAGTCCAGGCTGTGTGTCACTCCCTCCCTGCTATGGGGACCTTCTGAAGGGGATCAACCTCTCAGCCAGGGTCTCCACAGCCCCATCAGCATGAAGAGGGGTGGGGGGGGATGATGCCAACCAGACTGGATCCACAGCAGTTCTTTACAACAAGGTTTTATTTCCCCTTCTCTTTGACAAAACCCAGTGCAGTTGTACATCACTGTCAGGCAGTTTGGTTTCCCCTGTTTGGGACCAAACCAGTGTGTTATGTTACAACATCCTGCCCCAGTGCCTGGGGGATAAAGGCAGAACATCTCCCACTCACCTTCCCTCAGCCCCAGGAGCTGCCAGCCCCATCCTGGGGGGTAGGGAGTGGGAGGTCAGCCCTCCGTGGCCTCATGGGGGGACAGGAGGATGGGGCTGGGACAGCCAGGCTGGAGGGTGACAGCAGGACTTTGTGCTCCAGGGCTGCCTCATCTCCTCACACAGCCTCTGTGTGTGAGCTCTGCAGGGCTTTGAGCCCAGGCCCAGCAGCAAACTGGGAATCAGTAGCATGCTACTGGTGAATTCCTGCCTGGACAGGGGTTTCTCCTGTGCAGGCAGAGCTTGAAACACCTTTTTTTCCTCCTCTCTCTCATGGCCAAGCACAGCCAGCAGTTGCCATCCGAGCACAGTGTCCAGGAGGTGAAGATGTCCATAAAGCCACAGAGCAGAGACTGTAGAGCAGCAAAGTGAGTCCAGTGCCTTGAAAAGCCAGATGCAGGCTGCAGCACCTTGGGGCTGATTTCCCTTCACCCTTGGCACAGGCTTTTCCTTGGCTCTCCTGGGGATGGTTTTTTTTTGGTTCTCAGAGATGCATTTTGGAGATGCCACCTTGTCCCTGCGTGTCCCTGCCTGCCCCTCCTGCCAAGGGAGTGGGGCTGCAGTTATTGCAGGAGAGAGGAGTGGGCAATTTTTGGCCCCTCCTAGGGAAAAAGAGGCTCTGGTTGGCTTCATACAGTCTCTTGTTAGGAAAGCACAGGTCTTACATACCATAAAGCTCCTGTTTGGATGCTGCAGCCCACAGTCCTGAGCAGGTGCAACTGGTAGGGCTCTGCTCCAGCCTACAGAGCATCACCACACAGCACTGGCCAGACCCGCTGTGGGGCTGAGGAAAGAAAACCTCCCAAAGCATGAAATCCATGTGAAACATGCCCCTGCTTCCAGAGCATCCCTCCCTCCCACCCAGCAGGCACAGACACAAAAAGCCACCTCCTCCCCTCCCCACGGGGCTGTTACTCAGAGCCCAGCACATTGTCAGGCACCTTTCTGCATTTAGAAGTAGATGATGCCAGTACCTATATTTAGGGCACTTAGGGATGGCTTTGCCTCCCTTGGCCCCCAGCAAACCCCAGTCTATAGCTGACCCTGACCCCCAAGCAGTCCCATCAGGCCAAACTCCAGCACAAGGAGCAATGCTTCAGCAGCTTCAGCTTGAAGCCATAAACTGCTTGCTCATGGATGGTTGGAAGAGGGTAGGTGATGCCTAGCAGGGGACAGGAGATGCCATGCCTTCAGCTAACAGCAGAGACCTTCCCCACAGCCACACAGGGCATGGCTTGCTCCTGAGCACCAAAATGGGGGATGCAGGAGCTGAGCCACAGTGATGGAGAGGGCTTCCTGGGGAGTTTTTGATGCTTTGGCTGCTGGAAGTTGCCACCCACCAGCAAGGGACTGATCAAGGCCCCATAAGCAAAACCTGCTCCTTGGATGCAGAGGGCAGCCTGACCACTGGAAAAAGGGGATTTTGCTCTGTGGCTGAGACCAGAAGCAGGCAGACTTCAGAGCTGGTAGAATTTGCTTCTTGCAAAGCAGAGCTCCTCTGAGGGAGCTCACAAAGCAATCGGGGCAGGGACTGATCTGCACATGCAGGAGTGGAGCAGTATGTGCCCACAGCATCTTTCGGTCAGGAGAAGACACATTCTCCAGGACCAAAGCAAAACCTGCCCAGAGCTCCTGCTCAGCCAAGCAAGAACCCAGAGCACAACAACCCACAGCAGAGCAAAGGCATGGGCAGGAGGAAGGGGAGGATGACAAGTGTGCTACTTCCCCCTGCCTAGCCCAGTGGGCTGAAGGCTGTATCCCATCTCCACACACATATCTATGCCTGGTCCAGACTCCCAGTCCACACAGGCAAATCCTTCCCTGAGGCTCCAAAGGCACAGCACCCTCTGGCTCCCCACAACCACACTCAGGCTGATGATGGAGACAACCCACAGCACAAACCTGCTAGTGATTGCCAGGGTGAGCCACCCGTTGCCACAAGGCCACTTAGAATCTCTCTGGGCTGCCAAGCAAAGCATCACACCCACAGCCAAGGATGTGCATGGATCATTAGAGCTGACAGCACATAATTGCTAGCTTGATTAATGACCCATGCTGGAAGGTGGCCCTGTACTGCATCTCTGCAGAAGCTGGGAGCCACCCCCAGGACTATGCTCCTCATCCAAAGTCCTGCCAAGCTCTTAGACACCCACCTGCCCCATGATGGGGCCATGGGGTTTGTAAAGCCAGCCACCTCCATGGCAGCGAACCCCAAAAGGGGTGCCAGGCCACGGGAGCAAGGGAAACTGAGGCAGGGGAGGTGCCAAAGCTGGGCTTCTTTGCCAGGAAGATACATCTTAGGATACCATCACGCACACACAACATCATCTCTTCCCTGCAGACACAGGAATCTTCTTTTCCTTGTAAAACACAGCAAATAGGCCTCTGAGAGGTTTGCCATCACCCCCTTGCCATCACTGGTGCCAAGTGAGCTGTATACCCTCAAGGACAGCTCTGTCTTTGTCCTGTGGGCATCCCACTCCTGCAGGCACCACACAGCATAGCCAACAGCAGAGCTGCCCAAAGACACCTTGCCCCAGCCACGTCTAATGGAGAAGATGCCATTCCCCCCACAGGAAACATCTGGGACAGCATGAGGGGAGTGGGGTGAGATTCCCAATGCTCTGCTACAGAGTGACGGGTGCACAGCTTAGTCCTGCTCCCACCAAAAGGAAATAAAGGCAATACAAACACCAAGGATCTCCCCAACATTGTCAGATGACTAAAACAAACCCATGTATGTGTATATCTTTATCTATACAGCATATAAATCTATATACACACACATACCGTATGTACACGCACGGCCACACCTAGAGTTCTCCCTATATAAATAAATCTATGTCAGCAGGAGACGAGATATTTGGCAGCACCGAACCACCCTTCCCCCCACCCCTCTGCCCCAGTACAAACCAGTTAGCTTCAGTTTTGCCCACCTCTAGCAGGCAGAGCTGCTCTGGTCTGCCTGATGCACTCCAAGCCCTCATCCTCTGCAGCCTTGCCAGCACACCTTGCCCCTTTTCCGGGCTAGATGAGACCCTTGGGGAGGGAAATTCAAAGCCACAACAGCATGAGGCCAAGTAATACAGCAAAATGGGTGCCCAGTTTCCCCCTGGCTGGGAGTCTCTGGCTTTAAGGGGGTGGAAAACCATCAGGATGAGCCTTCCTTGGGTTCCCGCTTGGGACAGGGAGCGAGGACCACAACCCCTGGCTCACAATGACTGGCTGGGCCACTCTGCCACCCATCAAATGCTTCTCTGTGCAGAAAAAAAAGTGATAGTAATAATAAAGGAAAGTTGACAGATTTTAATTCTTTTTTTTTTTTTTTGCACAAAGACTTTTTTTCCTTTTTTTTTTTTTCCTTTTCCTGTTTTTGAATCCCCCTTTTCCCCTCCATTCCAGGGTCAGTTTGGTTTTCCTCCTTTTCCCCTGCGTGTGGTGTTCTGGTTTTGTTTCATTCCCAGGCGTGGCAAAGAGCATGCATTGGGGAGAGGGCAGGGCAGTGGCAGGGAGCCAAGGTGAGGCAGGGGAGGCAGGGAGCGGGGCCGGAGAAGGGAGGCAGCTTCTAGCACTTATCATCTTCCTCGGTGTCGCTGAGCACATCGATGCTGGCCCCGCACATCACGCCCTGCCCTGCCCCTCGCCTCCGCCGCCGGTAGTGCCCGTTGGGCATCTGCCAGCTGTGCCGCAGCGGCGGGGCCGAGCCAATGGGGTTGGAGCGGCCCAGGCTGGTGGCGACGGCCGCCTCGAAGGTGAGCGTCTCCTCCTCACCGCAGTCTGAGGCGTGCGAATCGTCGTGCAGGGCCAGGTAGGGCTCCGAGATGTAATGCTGCGGGGTGGACTGCCGGCTCTGCTTCCCCGTCGGAGAGCTGGAAGACTCGAGCAGGCCGCTGGCGTTGGCCTCCAGGGTGGAGGAGAGGAGCGGGGAGCCCCCTTCACTCTCCTCAGCGGGAGGTGAGGCATCCCCAGTGTGCCGCAGCATGGAGGCATAGGAGAGGAGAGGCCGTGGCTTGGGCGGCACTGGCGGGAGCTGGCGACGGCCTCGCCGTGGGGTGCTGCTGTCTGAGATGGAGGGGATGGAGCTTTCGCTCAGCGAGCCCGTGCCCTGAAATGCACCAAGACACGCTGGGGTGACTGGCAGTGCAGTGCCATGCGCCCAACATCTCCCCACCCCAAGCCTGGGCTTCTCTGAGCATCATAGAATCNCTCTTGCTGCAGCCCAGGATGCCATTGGCCTTCTGGGCTGCCAGCGTGCACTGTTTGCTCATGGCCAGCTTTTCATCCACCAGCACCCCAAGGCCTTTTCTGCAGGGCTGCTCTCTATCATCTCATCCCCCAATGCCCTCACCTGCCCCATCCCTGCCTTGGGGTCTGCTCCAGAAATGAGGATGGTGTCTGCTTTTGGTGGTCAGAAGTGAAAAGCATTGGCAAAGCCTCTGCAAGAAGAGCTAACTGCTCACCATCTGCTGGTCTTGGAGAGTAGCATCTCTGTGGGTTTCAAGTACACTCAAGCACTGGCATCTCAAAGAATCACAAACTGGTTTGGATTGGAAGGGACCTTTTAAGGTCATCTAGTCCAACCCCCGCTGGAGTGAGCAAGCACATCTTCAATTACATCAGGTTGGTCAGAGCCTCATCCAGCTTGACCTGGAATGATTCCAGGGATGGGGCATCTACCATCTCTCTGGGCAACCTGGGCCAGTGTCTCACCATGCTCAGGTTAAAAAATTTCTTCCTTGTATGTAATCTAAGTCTCCCTCTTTTCGTCTAAAACCATCACCCCTTGTCCTGTCACAACAAGCCCTGCTAAGTGTCTGTTCCTATCTTTCTTCTAGGGCCCTCCAACTCTCTCAGCCTGACCTCACAGCAGAGTGGTTCTAGCCCTCGGCTAATTTCCGTGGCCTCCTCTGGCCCCACTCCAACAGCTCCATGTCTCTCCTGTGCTGAGGACTCCAGAGCTGGACCCAAGCACTGCAGATAAGGTCTCACCAGAGCAGAGCTGAGGGACAGAATCCCCTCCCTTGCCCTGCTAGCCACGCTGCTGGGGATGCAGCCCAGGATATGGTTCTCTTCTGGGCTGTGAGTGAACATTGCCAGTTCAGGTCCAGCGTTTCATCCACCAGTACCTCCAAGTCCTTCCTTATCTTCAGGACTGCTCTCCATCCCTTCATCTCCCAGCCTGTATTGACACCAAGGATTGCCCCAGCTCTGGGTGCAGAAACATGGCATTGGCCTTGTTGAACCTTCTGAGGTCCGCACAGGCCCATAGGGTTTTACCAAGGGCAAGTTCTGCCTGCCTTAGTGGCCTTCTGTGATGAACTGACTACATAAGTGGACAAGGGAACAGTTATGGGTGTCGTCCATATGGATTTCAGTAAGGCCTTTGATGTGCTCTCCTGCAACATCGCTCTCTTTATCTGAAGAGATACAGATTGGATGTATGGACCTCAACCTTGGCAGGGAGCAAATGGCACCGTAGTGAGAGGATCAGTGTGGAGATCTACCCCTC
>VWZO01004369.1:0-16398 GCA_013396975.1 Bucco capensis
CTTCCAACCCAGACCATTCTGTGATTCTATGCTAAGTGTTGTGTTCAGTGTGCAACAGCTATAGTGCTGGGCTGGGGGTTAAGTCAGCTCAGTTGAGGGTATATCCAGTGCACTTTCCAATGGGTTTAAATCAAATACACAAGACCTTGTTAGAGCACATCTGCTCCCATGTTTCTGGCAAAACTGTAGCTGTTATCCTGATTTAAATCCTAGGTTTTGACACTGATGATGTGTGGGGGTAAAGCCCATTGATGGCCTGGTTGTGTGAATTGGACAAAAAATGTTAGGCAAACAAAATCATTTAAATCCTGGTACTGCCAGGGCTGTGGATCGGTGTGTAAGGAGGTGGAACCCCAGAGATTTCAGTAGGGCTCCTTGCAGATAGCACAATCTCTTCCAGTCAGAGAAGCTTATACTATCAAATCCACTATAAGAAAGACTTACTGAGCTGAAAGTTTTCCAATAGCATATCAGGTAATGCTCCCAAGAAGTGATTTACCTAAGATTGGGATGACTCTGAGATAGCCTACCACTCCTGTCAAGTCTTCTGGCAGTCTCAGAAGGGGAAGCCATGGTCCTCTTGCTGTTTCATTTGCATGAGTAAAATAGTTTCATCAAATTGAAGAGCAATGATTTATTAGGTCCACATATAAAAAGGAAAGTACACAAACCCCTGAATTCACCCCCTAATTATAATCCTTTTCAAGAGTAAAAGGAGGTAACAGGTTCTGCAAGACTTCCACATGTTTTATTTTCTGTAACTCAGTGCTTTGTGTTGCTTTTTGATCCTTGCAGTGCTTCTTTTTCAGTGCTGAATGTAAACAAAAATATGCAGTGGGGTTTTTTTCCCTCCTGCTGTGCTTGTATGAAGAATTTCCAAAGGAGGTTTTTGTGAGGCATCAGACTGGTTCACCTTGAGCTCATTGAGCCCTTCAATTAAGCATGAGTTCCTTAGTTTATTGTTCTTCCTGTCATTTCTAGTTAGGTAATGACATTGAATGCTCTGATGATATCAACCCAGTACTTGTTCCTTCAGTGTCAAGGATATGCAATGAAAATGCAATAGGCAGTCAGATTAAAGTAGAAATATGCTGCTGGCAGGGAAATAACAAATTGGTTTAAGTCAATGCTGTTTTGAATATTGGTAACTAGATGAATTTTAATTTCTCATGGTTCATTTTAAAGAGCTATTTAGGCACCCAACACTCCATATTTTGAGGTTATGTTACTGGTTTAAATCTACTTCCTATTTCACTTTATTATTTCAAAAATACATTATTCCCACGTTGTGAAACTTGAAGAGGCTCTTTACCCATATTCTGGAACACAAGAAATGGAAAAGAAACATCTAAAGTAAGAGAAGATTGTCACATGAACGATCTGCATAAACTGGCTATAAATAAAAGACAGGTTTCACACCATTGAGGAGGGGAGGTTTCTGTTAGAGCTTCTCAAAGGATCAGTGGGAACAAGCCCCTAACAGCTGGGGGTTTTGTGGGGCTTAATCAGCTCATGAAAGAAGTTCTACTATTTCCTTAGACATCTGCAATACCATGAGACAGCTATTAGCGGTGTTGGAAGTCTCTTCTGGACTGTGGTCCCTTAGGAACAATGTCAGAAACTGTTAAATATAGAAGGAAATGCCATCTTCTAAAGGTACTTTTAAAATATCATATTAGTTCTAGTTTGTAAGCAGCACAAAATGTTAATTTGAGCCTGATTGTACTGCAGAGACAAGTATGTCTGGCTGGGATGGTGCAGCTCCTCCTGAGATCTGCCACTTTCTGGGAGGGTAGCCCAGGATTTCTGTAGGTTATGCCTCTGTTGAAATTCAAGTTTGTAAGATGAAAATGTTCAAGTTCTGATCTCTGAACTTCA
Organism: Bucco capensis; assembly: GCA_013396975.1. Lineage (NCBI taxonomy): Eukaryota > Metazoa > Chordata > Aves > Piciformes > Bucconidae > Bucco > Bucco capensis. The sequence goes on from VWZO01004369.1 coordinate 1,879, forward strand.
AAGAATTTAAGATTTCAAATACCTATGAGCCTCTGATTGTCTTAATTTAAATTTCAGCTACGCTGAAAGTGCAAGTTTAACTGATGCAGCTTCTCCAAAGATGGACTCTGCTTCCTCTGTTAGCATTAGAAGCTTAAAGAGAACAACAGATAAACAAGTGTTTTATACATAAGTAATTACAAGCTGCAGAAAAATGCTCTTTTCATTTTTCTTAAAAGATCAAGCTAAAGATTTGAAGTTATAACGCATTTCTTGTGGTAATTCAAATTGATGTCCTGTGCAACGAGAAGTGTAAGGGTTCCATGAGCACACAGGGAAGGTGGGATTGGATCTGTAGAAGTATTTACAGTATGTCCTCTTCCCAAATATTTAAGTTAAATATTAAGCAGAACCCTCGAATGACTTTACAGTTAGCTGACAGTGCCAGCACACTTTAACTTCCATTAAAACTGAAGTTGCCGTGCTCTTCATTTTAAATGGAAATAGTGTTCTGCTGATGTCACTAGTGAGCTTTATTTTCTCCCAATAAAAATATGTTTGTATTAGAGTGATTTTGGACAGGAAATCCCTGTGAATATGTTTGTCTTGGTGATTTGCTGCTGCTTTAGATGAAAATTGCTCTACCAGTCAGCTTGTGGGAAAATAAATCTTACTTCTTACTTTTTTTTCTTTTCTTTTTTTCTTTTATTTAATTCTGTCAATTCAAATCCAAGGTAGCTGCTAGATATTGGAATAAATGTGGGGGTTTTCTCTTTGAAAGCCTGTTCTGGAAAGGGGTGTCTCATCCCAATGCACAAAGGCTGTTTCTCATTTTGTTGATTTATTTTTTTTTTGTTAAAGCAGTATCTATTTTTTCTGCTGGAACATGTCTTTCAATACAAGTCATGGCTCTGCCAGGCTGCCCTCAGGACTGCTTTTGGAGGATCCTTTTGGTCCCCATCTAGTGCTCCATAGTGGCAGCTGCTGGATTCACATACACCTTGTGCTCTGTCTTTATGAGCTTTTCAGCAGAGTGTTGGGCAGAGCTACTCTTCTTCCCTCAGCAAGTTTGCAGATGATGCCAAGCTTGGAGGAGTGGCTGGCACACCAGGAGCTGTGCTGCCATCCAGAGTGACCTGGACAGGCTAGAGACATGGGCAGGGAGNGCAAGTTGGACCACAGTTGGAACACGTGTTAGTATTAACACGAGGAGGAAATTCTTTGCAGTGAGGGTGCCAGAGCACTGGACCAGGCTGCCCAGGGGGCTTTGGAGTCTCCTTGTCTGGAGACATTGCAGAGCTGCCTGGACACATTGCTGTGTGACCTGGTCTAGGTGATCCTGCTCTGGCAGGGGGGTTGGACTAGATGATCTTTCTAGGTCCCTTCCAACCCCTGACATGCTATGATTCTGTGACTCTTCCAGCCTATTTCAGAAGCTGCCCCTTCCATCTGTCCTCTAGCAGCTCTTTAGGCAGAGGCTTGCCAGGCATTCAGGGAATAGGATAAAGTCCTATTGTTCCAGTATTTAAAGGGTGGCTGCAAAGAAGATGGAGACTCCCTTTTTGCAAGGAGACACCTGGAAAAGGTGAGGGGTAATAGGTATAAATTAATCCTGGGGAGATTCTTGTTTGGGTACAAAAGGAAGAGTTTTCACAGTGAGGACAATCAGCTGTGGGAATAATCTCCCAGGGAAGTGGTGGAATCCCCAACATTGGACACATTTAAGATGCAGCTGGACATTTTCTGGACCGTCTTGTCTAGACCATGCTTTTGCCAAGAAAGGTTAGACCAGATGATCCTTGAGGTCCCTTCCAGCCTGGGATTCTGTCATTCTAAATGCTTCATCAAGGTGCAGTGCTCTTCAGTAGGACCATTCAGGGAAATTTTGTTACTTGTGTTCTCCAGCGCTGTAAGAAATGTTACTAATTGTAACTGAAAAAAAAACCACAAACAACCCAAAAACAAACAAAAAAACTAAACCCAAAAAACCAAACAGGCTTAGCTAATGTGAAGCACTTTCTTAGTTGATTTTTTAATTTTTTTTCCCTTGGTATAGATTTCATCCAAAAGAGATTGCCAAATGCTTTAGAGATCACACAGAGAAAGAGAAATCATTTCTGGCACCTATTGGATCAGGCAAAACTAAGCAGCCAGTTTACCAAACTCATAAAACACAGAACTTCATTTTGTTAGGATGTACAAATCTTTCTGCCATCAAACAAAAAGATATATCCAGTTTAACCTGCCACTTGCCACGTTTGTCTGTGTTTCTGCAAAAATGGCCAATGAGCTGAAGTTATTCAGTGAGCATGCCTTAGTCATTTGTATTTCTGCTGAAAGGTGGTTCCCATGCTATGTATTGATTATGTCAGTATTGATTATGCCTTTCTGTCAGTGATTTAGGAAGTACCTCACTAGTGAAGTGTTTGGAGGAGAGGCACATCTGTAAGAAAATCTTCCCTCATTCTGGAAATGCTGGAAGAGCTGAGATGTATGAACTCCAGAAATGTATTTCTCTAATAGCCAGTTGGTATGTGTGATGTGTGTCTAAACTGGTGCGGGATTAAAGCTCACACATGCTTTTTCTAGAGCTGTGCTTTTGTAGCAGATGGCAAAATTACCTCCTTTTTTTCCTTAATTTGAACTCTAAGAAGTAGTGTTGTACTTCCAAATGGGGTTTGTGCCAGTGCAGCTTAGCTTTTGTGGGATCTGCTCACTCTTCTGTAGGGAAAGACTTTCTCCACTGCCTTCTATTTGATCACCATTTCTCCTCCACTTGGAGTTCACAGTGACCAAGCACAGCTTGCCTCATGCAGATGGTACAGCTGCTGTAGGGCAAGTTGCACAAGGTGGGTTGTAATAGTGAAGTCCCCAAAACCTCAGGCCAAACATGGTTCTGTTTATTCATCTTTTCTTATTTTTCTGCTCTCTTCCTTCTGGTCTTTATTTTTGTTATGGCTGGTTTGATGTTGTATCATTTCAGATTGACATGATTAAGCAAAATCCCACTTCAGATTCCTGATGATGCCTCCCTCTGCTTTGTATTAACACTGAGAATTTGTTTCTGGTTTGTGGTTGAGAGACTTTATTTTGTTGGAATTTTTTTCCCTCCTGCCTGAGGTTGTTCAAGAAATGTTGAACGGAGTGCTTAATGATTTCCAGCGCTTTCTCCTGACATTTTAGTTTTGGAGAATGAGCAATACCTCCACTGGGGACTTCCCTGGCAGATCCACGTCTGAACAGCCAGGGCTGGCTTCCAAGAACATTAAATTCCAGCTGCTTTTCCATCCAAGGCAAGGTTAGTTTAGTATCCCTCTTCCTCCCTGTGTCTTTACAGCAGGAGATATTCCAGCCAACATATTCGTCATGTTTCTGAGCCTCCCTGCTGCTTGATTTATGCAGAGGGGACTAGGGAGAGAGATTGCAGAGCTGTAGGCTGAATGTGAGCTACCTGCAGGTGTGCAGCAGGGCGCACCAGCCCAGCACGGCTTGGGCCATAGCTCCATGGCTACAGTGCTTCGGCTTCACGCGGACACAAGACCTTGCTGAGGTTGCAGACTGCCCAGTCAAACACACAAAACATATGTCAGGGGTTGGAAGGGACCTAGAAAGATCATCTAGTCCAACCCCCCTGCCAGAGCAGGATCACCTAGACAAGGTCACACAGCAATGTGTCCAGGCAGCTCTGCAATGTCGCCAGACAAGGAGACTCCACAGCCTCCTGGGCAGCCTGGTCCAGTGCTCTGGGACCCTCACTGCAAAGAAGNGTTTCCCAAAACAAGGCAGTATTGGTGCCCTTTGGGCTGTGTGGCTGCATCTGGTGAAATGCTGGAGACTTTGCTGCATGGGAGCAGCACAGAGAGGCTGAGAGGGAGTGAGGGATGCTGAGACAGAGGTGATTTCTCCCATCTGATGTCCCTTTCCTCAGCAGCAGTGAAAGAGTGTGGTGAAATACAGAGTTAAACTTTATGCAAGGCTTTGAGGAAACTCCCCTTATCTCTCCATAACGTTCCCTGTGCTTTTTCTATGTTGTGCAGTTTATGCTCTATATGAGGCCAAGCAAGTGACTTATGTCTGTTTTTTTACAGATTGGTTATGCATATTTAGTGCCTGGCTTAACACTTCAAGGGACATAATTTTTGGTGGTATAATGGACTGTTTGAGTCTCTCTTGTCAATTGGGAGTTTGAGTATGTGGCACATTTGGAAATTGAGCCCATCCTGACCTAGCAACTTGGCAAAGGAGAAATCTAAACTTATCAGTTGGTGTTTAAACCTGGGATTTCTGCTTGATTTTGTCTCATCTGAGCAGGGTAAGATATACCTCCTGTGCTCTTTCAGAGTTGGTTTCACATGTGCAGTTGCACGATGAAAGGCACCACGGTGTTTTTAGAAACCCCAAATGTAGCCAGTCTCCAGCTGGTAAAATTGTCATCATTCAGAGTCTAATTGAACTGTGGAAATTTACCTAAGCAGAGGATCAGGTCCAGTGTACACAGCTGGAAACCAAGCTGAGCTCAGTAACTATCTGTGCTCAGCACTAAGCCCAAGCCAACTGGGTTGCACACAGGTATTTCTCCTAGGGAGCAGCACATGGATCAATGTTCTCCTGTTTGCTCGTACCCATGTTGTCCCCTGTTCACCTTTGTCTTCTAACGAAGCAGTGCCTCACTGACACCAAAAGGGAAAGGCATCATAGATCAAAACTTACACCTCTTTACTGATGATTCAGAGAAAAGCCTTACTGCTTTACACTTCAACTTCCCCAACAGTGGTTATCATTTGTAATGTACTTCTTCCTTATTTGTGACACAACTACAAGTTCTGCTTGGTGGCAGTGGAGGAGAGAACAGCAATAGATATTTAAGGGTGGTTATTCCTCATTGATAGCACGATTGTAGGCAAGAAAATAGAGGTTTTGCTTAGGTCTTTTATTTTTCTGTGACTTTGTGGTCATAACTTTTCCAAAAGCTTGTCTACAGATCCATGCTAGGACCCAAACCATTAAAATGCTTTAAAGTCTATCTTCTTCTGCCCCTGTGCATTCAGCTAGTATGGTAAAATGTTTGGGTGGTTTTTGTTTGTTATTTTTTTCAGAGTCTATGAGATCATTCAAGTGTGGAGCCTTGGCAGCTTCTCTGTACATACAAAGAAGGCTGTTTGAATGTCAGACTGAGTGTCTTTCTGGCCAAGGATAAATTATTTGGTGTGTTAAATGAGGATTTCTTGCTTTATCTGGCATGAATAAGGTTCATTTATTATCGATGTCCCATCATGATTTACACTGGACTACGGTTTTCTTATCTTTGGTTTTTTTCATGTTTTATTACATAAAAGCATAGCTATTTCTTTTAAACAATATAGTAATAGAAAGGATTGTAGTAGTGTGTGATTATGGTTGTAAGGCCAAGAAGAGGCATTGCAAAACAAAAGTAATGGTGGGACTGGTAAAACAAGGTGAATGTTTGCTTGGGCTGAACTGGTCATTTCCATAATAGGCTGTATAGAACTGAACAATGTTTGCAAACAGGATAATTATGGGAAAGGTGAATAGGGAATTTTGTAAACATGAAGGATTCTTGATGAAGATAGAATTTACAAAAATACAAAAATTGTGACATTATTAATACTTTTTAAATTCACTTTTTGTATCCAAAATGCCTTGTGGCTCTCAATGAAGAGGGGGAACAAAACAAGCAACTGATTCTAAGAAGAGCTACATACATGGTCCAAGACTTGTGGTTATGTTCAGCTTAGAAAGTGGGTGCATTTTATATACCCCAATTGTCTCCTGTTTCAGTGAGGCATCTCTCTCTTGGCTTGACAAGGAGCCATTTACAGAGAGAGCTGCTGCTTGAACTGTGCTTGGTTGCCAGGGTCAAGTATGCCATCTGCACTCTGCAGAGGGTGGGTGTTCTGCCCTCCTGAACTGCTTGGAATGCCAAAGGGATGGAATATATGGTTTGCTTCTTATATATATATTTATTTAATGAGCATTACAGCTTGATTTACAACATCTGTGTCTAACTTGAAATAGTGTTACAAAAAGTAAAACATCTGTACATACAAGCCAGAAAAGATTAATAGAGGTTTATTCGCTTCTAAATCCTCCACCACCAGCATACACCAGCCCTCTCTTCATTTCTGTTTAAGTTACACAGCCAGCTAGTCCATCTCGTGACATTTGTGATGCTATAAAACATAACTGCCCTGATTTGGGCCCCTCTATTTGCACACAGTGGAAATGAGTGTCAGTAGATATTCATTCAGGGTTTTTAAACTGGCAAGTTGCTTTGTCTTTCCCAGAGATTGTACATGTGCCACTCACAGTGCAGGTCTGAGCTTTTGTTTGGGGCTGTAATCGATAAATGCTAAAAGCACAAGAATAGGCTAAGTATATATAGTGTCCACGTGCTGTCTGACTGATTATCTGGTTCCATTCTTCATGTCAAGAGAGTCAAGAAACCAAGACATTACTGTTAATTGCAGGGTAAGATGTGTTGTTAAAGCCCTGTGCTTGCTGAAGGAAAAGGTGTTCATCCTTTTGGCCATATTTCAAACCAGAAATGTCAAAACCTGTGCAAAAGAGCCTTCTGCCTTTACTGGTAGCTCAGGAAGCTGACAGAGATGACTTCAGCAAAGGCAGGACATTCTCCTTTTCTGAGCAGAGGAAATAGAAATGCATCTGGGTTAAGGTTAGAAAGGAATACAGTTCAGAGTTTTCCAGTACCTAAAAGGGGATTATAAGACAGAAGGGGTGAGACTTTTTAAGCAGTCAGACTGTGATAGGACAAGGGGGAATGGTTATAAGCTGAAGGAGGGGAAATTTAGATTGGAGATTATGAGGAAGTTCATTACCCAGAGAGTGGTTAGGCACTGGCACAGGTTGCCCAGAGAGGCTGTGGATGCCCCATCCCTGGCAGTGTTCAAGGCCAGGCTGGATGCAGCCCTGGGTGACCTGGTCTAGTGATTGGCATCCCTGCTCAGTGTGGGGAGGTTGGAACTAGATGATCTTTTAGGGTCCCTTCCAACCTGGCCATTCTAGGATTCTATGATAGGTCTGTGGTCATCCTCATCTTTCATGGGAGAGTTTCTCAGTTGGGTTGGTCAACTGAAGGGTCCCATCTCTGGTTCCTGTTTTGTCTGGCTGTAGCCCTTTTGCTGGCAGGGCAGAGTCAAACAGAGATGCTAATGAGCTGAGTGCCCTTGGCTCAGGATTATTGGGAGCCCTGAAGTTCAAGCCCAGGGTTTCATCTTCTGTGTGCACAACCAGTGCTGCGATAAAGTGCTGGAGTAGTATCTTGGCATATGTGTGTCAGGAGCTTGAGCTGCTGCCTTTTTTCCTTCTTCTTTTTCTTTTTAGCAGTTGAAAGTTCTTCAGCATTTGTGTGGATTAATTTCCAACATAAGATGCATTGCAAGTAAGTCAGCGTTGGAGGCTGAATGATGACAGATAAGTGAATGGGAAGGGAAAGAAAAACAGAGCAATAGCTAAGAAGGTTGCCAATAAGAACTAAAGAAACAACACCAAATGGTTGGCAAAGTACCCTATAGCTTCTTTGATAGTCCCTCATCACAAGTAATAAAACACCTCTTGAGTTGTTCTTCACCTACTGGTTGTAAATCCTGATGTAAAGCTGCCTGTGTTTCCCAGTCCTAGGGACCTCACAAAAGCCTCTGCTCTCCCACAAGCCAGCCTGCTCAGCATGTGGAGGAACAGAACTGAAGGTGGGAAAAGTGGGAATCACTGAATTTCTCACTCTCCTTCAGGGGGAAGAAGGGGAGATTTTGGTGTTGTAGAGGTCTCCTGCCCAAATGTGAAGTCTATAGGCCATATTTTAAAACAAAACACTAGCACATTCAGTATTCCTTACTTTTGCTCCAAATCACTGCAGCTGTGGTATGTATGAAGCTGTTACTGTTGTGTCTTTTTTAATGTGTTTTAAACTGTGCCTGGAGGTTTGGGGAATTTCTTATTTCTTTTATTTGTATTTTTTTAATGCCTACTGAAACACTCTACTGTTTATATTTAAGCAAAACCTCCAGCAGGAATGAATAAAATCAAAGAGCATCATAATCTTGAAAGGCAGATTGGAGACTGACAGATAGGTCTGCCTGAAGGAGCCTTTTCACAAGGATGGGGCAGGCAGGGGTTTCAGGAACAGAGAGCCCCTTTCCCTTCCTATCTCTCTGCATGCTCCTTCTCCTCATCATCTCTCCTGCCCCACATCTATCTCCTCTGCGTGAAGCACATAGCAAAGCCAGGGTTTCAGCAACAGTGGCAAGTTTCAGCAGCATCCAGAGAAGTGAGGCTTGTTCAGCTGGGCAAGCCTGTCCAGCCCCTTGGCTGCTCGCTGCCTCTCGCCCTCCAAGAGCAGCAGCGCTGTCTCGCGCTTGGAGAAGCTGCTCCTTCTGTTTTCCAGTGGAATATCTGATGAGAGTTCAGTTTCCACACTATAATGCTCTTGACTTCCAGTGCAATTTTTAGCAGCCTGTTTTCACTCAAGAGCACAAGTAAACTCTGAGGGTGTTTTTTCCTTTTGTTGAACTCGCCGCATCAAGTTGACCTGGTGACACATTGTTGGCCGGGGCAGTGCTTTTGGCTGCAAGTGCATGGGGTTTGGTAGGAGTTTCTACCTTTATCCAGGAAAGAATCCAACAAAGCAAGGCTCATTTCTTACTATGTCTTCTCTATACCCCTCTCTTCCAAAAAGCATGCTAGCCAGGCTGGGTAGCAGGGCTGCAGCAGGCCAGCCTCACCACACATCTGTGATGGGAACAGCATGGAAAAAGAAGCTTCATCGCGAGGAAAAACAGCTGGCAAAGGTGGAAGAATGAGTTTGTGTTTTATTTTGCTTGCTGGCATTGTGCAGCAAAGATCCATGTGAATTTTGGAGAGAGGAAAATAGAGGAAATGAATAGGGACTTTTTTGGGGGAGGTGTAAGATCCCAAGTTTTCTTGACTCTTTAATCCTTAAAATCTATAGCTCTGGCTCTCTGAGGGAACTCTGCAAAACTTTCCAGCTAATGTTGCTTGGGTTAGTGGTGTTATTAGCATTAGCAGCAGCAGGGAGTCTGTGCTTTAGATGAGACCACCAGTTTCTGGCATGTATTTATCATCTTGTCAAATAGTTTTAACTGATTGTAGAAAAATCTACTGGGAGCTGCTAGAGACTTGTTTATTAAGGTCATCTGCTGGTGTTTGCTGATCTACCAAGTGATGTTTTTTTTGTAGTAGACTTTTTCTTCTGCTCAAATTTACTGTGGTGATGATGTGGGTGATCTGATAAACACCCACAGTTTTGAGAGATGTGGGTGATTTAATAACCTAGTCTTCATTTCAGGAGTTGGAAAGATGCCCCTTCACTATTTTGGCCTTCAAAGTAAAAACCTTCTTGCAAGGACAGTGGAAGAAAGAAGTCTTGATAGTCCTGCCAGCATGGGTTTAGATGGAGAGACAGGAAAGAGGAACATGAGCTCATGTACCTTCAACATACTTCATTTCTACCACCAGCCTGCTTATGGTCTCTGCTCCTGTCCCAGGCCAAGCTATTTGAAATCTATCTGAAATCTTCCTTTTATGAGCTTTGCTTACATGACTTTTTTGGCCAAAGATCAAGCTATTTCCCAAGAGCCTGTCTTCCAGGAACAACTTAGTGTTGGCTTTCAGGCAGGTGTACAGTTATATAGCAGGAGACACTTTTCTGATTTATGCAGGCTTCAGAGCACGCCTGCAAAATGGTGTTTGGTTGCATTTTGAATATCTCTTAATGCTAGGAGATTAAGCACAGTTGGAGTCAGTTCTTTGAGTCTTGTCCATAGTATTTCCATTCAGTAGTTTCAGCTGATGTAGTGCTACTTATATAACAGCCAAGGATCTACACAGAAGTACTTCTTTCCCTCATCTTTAAAGATAGCCCTAGCCTATAATACTATGATAGATCTTCAAAATGTATTGATATGTGTGATGTTAGCTCATCTTGGTTTCAGTTTCAAGTGGCCTCGAGATTGTTACTTTGCCTTTTGTGACCAGCAAACAAAGCCATTAGGCTCCTTAAAAGAATTAGATGACCCCAGGGCAGGCAAAAGGAGAGGAGGCAGTGACCCAGAGCAGCCCTTCTAGGCTTCCTTCTCTCTTGTATTGAAGTAAAGAACAATTGTTATCTAAATTAAAACAACAAACCAAAAACAACAAGCAAAACCAAAACCACAAACCCTCTGGTTTCATTAGTGTACCAAAGACTGCAGTTGAATGCTTTGCTAGGCAAACATTTCAGTTCTTTTTGATACTGAATTCTTGTCTTCCCTTTCTAGAGAATTATAAAACTCTTCTAGTCCTCCAAAGTAGAAGTGTGTGAGTGATGGAATATTTTGTCTTATGTCAGGGTGCCTTTTCTCTAAGCACCTTTTGCTTTCCATATTTCTGGCCATTCAATTAAGCAAGATGTGCCCCATTATGCTTCTTTTTTTCTCATTAATTTTGAAGGTGAGTTATGTATATATATATGTATATATGAACAGCTGGTCTTACTGGCCTGAAGTTCTGAGCTGCCAAGGAACTTTCCTACTGATTTTAACTCTTGCAAACTTTAGTTATTTCAAGAGTTTTTATTTGGTTGGGCTTGTGTGCTTGAGTTTTTTTTCAGCAGGAAAAAGAGAAAACCCAAACAATCCTATGTCTGGAGCATCCCTTTTAGCTGAAGCAGCAAAGCCAAGTGGGAATGTCTGAGTTACATCCGTACTTCACTAATGTGGACCTCCTTCATGAAAGAAACACAATGATGTCATGTTCAGCAGTGCAGGAGAGGATGGCAACATGCTGCTACAAACTCAGCACACCCCAGGGGTAATGTTGTGGGCTAATGCCCTGTAAGAAGGCAAAGGACTACCTGATGCTTACTTCTGTATATAAACATGTGCATGACTCTATGTGTGTGTGTATGTGTTGAAGAACTACTTTTACAGACTCATAGAGGAAAAGGATTTTTTTAAAGGGAGTTTTAGTTTCTTGTGAATTTCTATTTTAAACTTTAATAGAGTTTCCTTAGTGTTTTGCTGCAGAAGGTGAGGCTTTGGTCACAGCCTTGTTTGGAAGCTTTATGCTTTGCTTTACTTTGTGTTTGTAGTGTTTCAATGGATGAAAAAAAACCAACACGAAAGCAGTAACATTTGACCTTCCAAAGCTGGTAATGTCTTTTTTTTTCTTTAACTTTCCCCTTCATCCTTGTCTTTTCATGGTAAAGAAATAGTGTAAAATGTTCAGCATTTGTTTCCAGGTGATCTGTTCTTTATCACCCTTCTCCTTCTCCCCTTTGAGATGGAGGCCCCTGCCATCCTTTGAGATGTCAGGAATTTCAGGAGAAGATTTATGCAGCAGCATAAAAAGGCATTGGACCATGTGGCAAGGGTCAGGCATCTGGTAGCAATGATTGTAGACCTCAGTAAAGGAGCTTCCCTGCATGTATTTGAACACATTATGAGAAATCTATGCTGGGTAGTAAAGTGCTTAAAGATACACCATGGATTTTGATCTTATCAGCTACCACACCGTGTAAAACATGTATGGCAACAAGCAAATAACTGTTTTTCATACCCAAACCAAATGAAATACATTTCTTTGTGGAAATGAGATTATAAAGTCCTCATTTTCTTTCTATCTTGACACTAGCTATTGAGCACAGCAGCCCCTCAGGTCTCTGGTAATGTAGTCTTCACCTCAAATAGGGATTCTAAAATATTTAAGCATCTGTCTCGTGAGGCTTCTTGTTTCCTATTTGTATTTTGTTGCTAAGCAATGCGTTTATACCCCCAAACTTAAAATTTACAGCTCTCAAATTGTTCCTCAGCCTTACTCTCCAAACCTCACATCTGTAATTAGTTTTCCATCTGCCAGTTTTCCCAGGTCGCCCCATCCATCCTCAAGTCTGCAGAGGAAAAAAAGCCTTGTGGTTGAGGGTTTGGGGTTTTTTTTTTCCCCCCCTTTTTTAAGCCTCCATCTGTAATTAATTTCTTGCAAAGCCACATCTGTCTGTTTTGGGGCAGGGGAAGTGGGGAAAGGGAGGTAAAAAATGAAGTCACTCTCTCCCTTTCCCAGTAAAATGCAGAATTTGGCAAGAGTGATTGTAGTTCCTCAGGGCATTTTAGCCTCTCCCTTCCACCCTCCAACCCACTGCTCCAGTGCACAGTCAAACAGCTTACAGGAGGTTGAAGTGCTGCTGTTGCTCACTGGTAGTTCTCCCTGTGTGGAGCTTGTGGGTTTGGTCTATGCTACAGCCCACATCTGACACCACAGTGTTTCTACTAGTGGGGTTGCTGCAAAAGCTGCTGGCATCCCTTGGAAAACTTCCTTCTGTCAATATTTGAATTTTCAAAAACCATACTAAATAGCTGCTGTGATGTTTCTTTTTTAAAGACTTAAGAAATAGCCACAGCAGTCTCCATCAATATTCCTTCTTTACCATCATGTAGTGCAGCTGTTCCAAAATCTTTTCATGTTCTGCAGACCACCAGGTAGCTTCAAGCAGGAGCAGGGCTTGCTTGGGAGGCTGGGAGCCTGCCTGGTGCCCTGCTCTGCTGTGCTAGGGGAAAGCAGAAAGAAGCAGCTGTCTTAGTCCAGCCAAGACAAACCTGGACTGCAGCAACTAACTGCTCTGGAGTCTTGAGGAAGAGTATCTGCAAGATGCTGTCTTGTTCTGGAATTTCTTCAAGACATTTGATCTTCCTTTCACCTTGATAACCTTTTTATCAGGGCCTGCAGTGCTAGGATGAGGGGTAATGCTTTTAAACTAAAAGAGGCTAGGTTTAGGTTAAACATTAGGAAGGAATTCTTTACTCAGAGGTTGGTGAGACACTGGAACAGGCTCCGCAGTGAATCTGTGAATGCTCCATTGCTGGCAGTGTTCAAAACTAGGCTGGATGAGGCCTTGAGCAAACTGCTCTAGTGGGAGGGGGGTTGGAACTAGATCATAGAATCATAGAACAGTTCCAGCTGGAAGAGACCTTGAAGATCATCAGTGCAGCCTTTGTCCTAGCCCTAGCAACCTGCTAAATGATGCCTCCCAATGCAACATCTACCTGTCTCTTAAACACCTCCAGGGATGGGGACTCAACCACCTCCCTGGGCAGCCTGCTCCAATGGCTCACAACCCTTGCAGCAAAGAAATTCCATCTATCCAGTTTTTAACCCAACGAAGCGTATGCCCATCCAGATGATATAGATGATCATTAAGGTCCCTTCCAACCCAAACCATTCTATGATTCTATAACTGCAGCTAGAGGAAGTATCCTCCTCTCCTGCCTCCATGCTGGAAATAGTTGGCATTGATCACAGAACCTGGCCTTCTGTCAGATTACCTGTCCAGTGCAAGGAGGAATTTCTTTGCTGCAAGGGTTGTTAGCCATTGGAACAGGCTGCCCAGGGAGGTGGTTGAGTCACTGTCCCTTGAGGTATTTAAGAGACAGGTGGATGTTGCATTGGGAGGCATCATTTAGCAGGTTGCTAGGGCTAGGATAAAGGCTGGACTTGATGATCTCCAAGGTCTCTTCCAGCTGGAACTGTTCTATGATTCTATGATTCTATCCCACCTCCTTAGAGAAGTGTGTAACCTTCCATTGTCACATCCCACCTCTCCTGGCTTCCTTCAAGTAGTCCTAATTTAGTATAATCATCCTGGAGAAAATCTTCACAAAGTGCTAAGGCAAGGAAATTGAGCCCTGAGCAGAGGACCCACCAACCAGCATCTGACTGACCATCATCTTGTGAATGACTGAGCATTTTAGAGCTGCTGAGCTTATGAAGTGAATGTCAGCTTGGAGAGCAGGAGCCCAGCTGCCAGTTCCCAGCTGCTGAGCATGTCTACTTGCTGAGCTTGGGACAGAACCATTGCAGAAAGGAAGCTGCCTGCTTGTGTGGGAAGAACATGAAAACCCTGAAATCTATGGGAAATTGAACCTCTTGGGATTTTTGGAAATCTGGGGTTTCATCTTGTTGTTACAGGTCAAATTGCAAGGTTATAGATTGAACATTTCTGTTGTCAAAAGCACTGATTTGAGTGTCCAGCACCTCCTTCTCACCCACTGCTCCTCCTGTGCTTATTCCTGATGGCACAACTACTGTGCAAGTGGTTGGTGAATTAGATGGGATAGTTAATCTGGGTTAAATATATACTTACTTACTGTGTTGCCAGATTATTTCTAATCAAGGTCAGTTCTGCAATTCAGTTTACTGTGCAGCCTCAGAGGCTATTGTGTTGGCACAACTGAAGGGCTGGCAGAGGGATGGGAGGATAAATAGTGAGAAGCATGGTGGGAACAACCTGAATTGGTGGTTCTGCTGAAACACACTACTGTCTGTCAAACTACTGTCTAATATCTGAGGCAGAACATGTCCTCTGCAGGGCTAAACACACAATATCCTGCCTGTTTGTCTCCTGTCCCTGTCACAGTATGTCAGGGGTTGGAAGGGCCCTAGAAAGATCATCTAGTGCAACCCCCCTGCCAGAGCAGGATCACCTAGGCCAGCTCACACAGCAATGTGTCCAGG